>JAVYIG010009523.1:0-77348 GCA_035222895.1 Strongylocentrotus droebachiensis
GTTATTTCGGAATTTTCTTGAAAATGGCGAATTTGGAGGGCAATTTTCTCAAATTTGGTCAGTGATAGGGTATATAATTTTGTATATGGCTGGAAAGGGCATATCTCCAAGTATCTAAATAAAAAAAGGTACGAACTGCCAAGCCATGATGGAGATACGGCCTCAGAAAGAAAGCCAATTCCCAGAATTTTAGAGGGCGCTATTTATGTTTTGCAAAGCCATTAGAGCGTGAAATTTGGCATGGCTATGTGCAATTATGAGATAAGGATACTGTAGGGTTTAAATACAAAACGGAATTTATATGAGAAAGTTATGGCAGTTTTAGATTTTTAGGGGTCAATTTTTCAAGAATTTGAGAGATTTTTGACGGAGTCGGTTTCAGATTTGAATTTTGAGTACGAAGATGGCATTTTGAAGGTCAGGTTATGCGTCGCAGATGAAAGAACATCTCTTAGACTATCTAGAGGAGTTTATTAGAAGTTTGCAAGATCTAGGATAGTGGAGATGGGAAGGAAGAAAGAAAAGCCTTAAAATGGACCAGAAACGGACAAAATGGCGCCTGGACGGATATGGAAGAGTGATTTCGAAAATCGAAGAATTTAGTGACCTTGATGTGATGTTAGAGAATATGCCTATGAAATTTGAAAGGAAAATGACATGGGAAAAGCACCTAACTAGAAATAACAAACACTACGTGCAAAACGAATGCGATTTCCTGACGATAAGGATAAGGATAAGGAAAACCAGGAGAAGAATATTAATGGGGCAGAATGTGAACGAAAACAAGGCAATGACGAAGGTCGTCATTGCAAATATTAATAATGTGAACGAAAACAAGGAAATGACGATATTCTTAATTGCAATTAACAACACTCTGAGATGCTATGGATTAAACTAAATATGACCGCACTCGCTTGTATACGCGTAGTCACAACTGCCTCTCTCAATGTGCTATAATACTCTTGCGTGCGTAATTCTCTGGTGCATGTGTGATCGGTCGGGAACGTCGCTATGACGAATGGACAAACAGTCCAGGAGAGTGTTTCACAAAGACTAAGATCGACTTTAAGTAAGACTTAACTATGGCAGGCCATTCATGCCACTGGTTGCTCTCACCATTGGTCTCTCAGTTATGATATTTAGATAATATTTTTTCCTTCAGTAATGAACTATCAAAAACGTGAATTCTGTAGATCTGTGACCACGATTTTTACGTCCCTTCAGAGAAAAATGCCAGTAAATGGTGAGAGCAGACAGTGGCATGAATGGCCTGCCATAGTTAAGTCCACCTTAAAGCTTATCTGCCGTAGTTTACAGGAGGGATTAAACCGCTCTACAAGGTCACTGGACAGGTGGTTATCTCATCAACTCAGCTCTCAGTTAACATAAGAAAAAGAGGATCATGGGGGACCAATGGTCACCGATTAGGCATTGTTTGTTATATAGAGGGCGCAAGTAGCTACCAGTAGTGCAGTGGGCCTTTAAAGTCAATCCTAGTCTTTGTGAAACACTCCCCAGGTAGTGCAAGTTGGGAGTTGATATGAATACATCCAGTTTGGCATCACATGCTTGTATCTTCATGATGTCCACAGTGGTTGTTTCCGAGACCAGCAAAGAAAAGGTGCTTCACCAAATAATCTGTGAATAATAGATAGGAAAGTATTAAATCAACAACATACCTGCTGATACTGTCTGAAAACAGCGGACTCCGGCATCTTCAAGGTGCACACAGTTATGGACGCCGAAACCAGCATTAGAACAATGACCAAGGTTGGTCTCGGTTCCAGTACATGATACGTTATCCAGGAGGATATCCCCTGAACCTTGTCCGAATTCAGCCCTTCCTACCCCAGTTCCAGAATCGAATCCAAGACTTCGGCAGACAACTCCAGCATCGGTGTCATCCCACGAGTCATCACAGACAGTTCCCCAGGCTCCATTGTAATAAACCTCAACTCTGCCTTCGCTTTCATCGCTTCCATCAACCAGTCGTACTACATAAACTATCATGCGAAAGAGAGATAATAGTAATGATATGAACAAAAATGTTAACTAAAAATATAATAATTACGATGATGATGATGATGACAACAATGATAATATTAATAATAATAATAGCAATAATTATAATAATAAAATAGTAATAATAATAATAATAATAATGGTGATGATTATGATGATGATAATAATAATAATACTAGAAATGCAATCGTGTCACAACGATGTGCGTGCAATGACGCCATGTTTCTACGTGTCAAACGAAAGAGCTTCTCTCGGACTATCCAGAGCAATTTGTACGAAGTATGTCGCTTCTGTGATATTGGAGATAGGCAGGGCGAAAGAAAGGCCTCAACAGTGACCTTGATGGGATGGTAGTGACTATGCCTACGAAGTTTGAAAGAAATTGGGATAGGGAAAGAACCTAGAAAGGGCTCGCAAGCACTGCGTGCAAAAACCAATGTGATTAGGTGCATGTTCGTCATTGCATTCAAGATCGTTCTGGGGGCCAAAAGCGTGAACCCGATATGCCCCATAGACAATTCGTGTAATGCATGGGCGGAAAACGTACAGGGTCTGTATTATGACCGGAGTTAAATTGTTTTTTCTCTCTCTCTTTATGTCTCTTTATTGGCCGTATTTGGTATCATTAGAAAGAGAATTTCATGGTTGTTATTATAAACCACTCTCTTTTTTTTCTATGATAATCCTATCGAAATACGTGATGTAAAATAGATTTATAGGACATAATGGCGTCTTAAATGGCCCCCCTTGACCAATTAAAAAAAATCCGGCCACGAGGTGCCCTGCGTATTGGAACTCGGCATGTCACTGCAAATTTTCAAGGAAAAAAAAAGGATGTTTAAGGGGCGAAAAGCAGTCTGAAAAAATGACGTCATAGCCGATACGTGTTAGATTCGGGCGGAAACTCGGCGGAATTCGTGTAGTGACCTTTGTTCAAATGCGATTTACTCACAATTTTGTATGTGAACATATACTATACTTGGTATCATTCGAAAGGGCACTTCATTGCGGTCAGTTTGACACCATTGTTAACTGCGCGCAATGTACTGCACGCATTAAAGGCGCTATTACGTTATGCATAGCAAATTCATCATTTTTGGCGATAACTTTGCGCTGACGTTATTAAAAATTTACCAAACTTGGCAGACAGTTGTTACGTATACATGTGTCTGCAAAGTTTCATTGACGTACGTATAAAGATCGCCATTTTAAAGCAAATTGAAGTTATTTTTCAATTTTCTTGAAAACTGCATATTTGGAGGGCATTTTTCGCAAAGTCGGTCAGTGTTAGGGTATATAATTTTGTATATGGCTAGAAAGGGCATATGTTCAAGTATCTAAATCCAAAAAAGGGTACGGGTCTGCCAAGCTATAATGGAGATACGGCCACATAAAGAAAGCCAATTCCCAGAACTTTAGAGGGCGCTATTTATGTTTTGCAAAGCCATTAGAGCGTGAAATTTGGCATGGCTATGTGCAATTATGAGATAAAGATACTGTACAATTTATATACAAAGCGGAATTTATATGAGAAAGTTATGGCAGTTTTAGATTATTTAGGGGTCAATTTTTCAAGAATTTGAGAGATTTTTGACGGAGTCGGTTTCAGATTTGAATTTTGAGTACGAAGATGGCATTTTGAAGGACAAGTTATACGTCGCAGATTAAATAACATCTCTTAGTCTATCGAAATGAGTTTGTTAGAAGTTTGTAGGATCTAGGATAGTGGAAATAGGAAGGAAGAAAGAAAGGCCTTAAAATGGACCAGAAACGGACAAAATGGCGCCTGGACGGTTATGCATGAGTGATTTTGAAAATCTAAGAATTTAGTGACCTTGATGGGATGTTAGAGACTATGCCTATGAAATTTGAAAGGAAAAGGACATGAGGAAAGCACCTAACTAGGAATAACAAACACTACGTGCAAAACGAAGGCGATTTCCTGACGATAAGAATATTAATGGGGCAGAATGTAAACGAAAACAAGGCAATGACGAAGGTCTTCATTGCAATTAATAGGGAAGAACGTGAACGAAAACAAGGCACTGACGATATTCGTCATTGCAACTAGACCTGCAATCGTGGCACGACGACATGCGTGCAATGACGGGCGATTTGGCACTAACGGTCGTCTATACTAACATAATTATAAAGAGTATAATATGGTGTCTAAAATGCGATTAACTCACAATTTTGTGTGTGAACATATATCATACTTGGTATCATTCGAAAGGGCACTTCATTGCGGTCGGGTTGACACCATTATCATTGGCGCGCAATGTATTGCACGCATTTAACACGCTATTACGTAATGCATAGTAAATTTATCATTTTTAGCGATAACTTTGCGCTGACGTCATTAAAGTTTAACAAACTATGCAAACAGTTGTCATGTATATTGATACATGTAACATGATCGCAATTTTAGAGCAAGTTGAAGTTATTTCGCAATTTTCTTGAAAATGGCGAATTTGGAGGGCAATTTTCTCAAATTTGGACAGTGTTAGGTATATAAAAAGGGTACGGGATTGCCAAGACACAATAGAGATACGGCCACAGAAAGAAAGCCAAGTCCCAGAACTTTAGAGGGCGTTATTTATGTTTTGCAAAGCCATTAGAGCGTGAAATTTGGCATGGCTATGTGCAATTATGAGATAAGGATACTGTAAGATTTAAATACAAAACGGAATTTATATGAGAAAGTTATGGCAGTTTTAGATTTTTAGGGTCAATTTTTCAAGAATTTGAGAGATTTTTGACGGAGTCGGTTTCAGATTTGAATTTTGAGTACGAAGATGGCATTTTGAAGGTCAGGTTATGCATCGCAAATGAAAGAACATCTCTTAGACTATTTAAAGGAGTTTTTTTAGAAGTTTGCAAGATCTAGGATAGTGGAGATGGGAAGTAAGAAAGAAAAGCCTTAAAATGGACCAGAAACGGACAAAATGGCGCCTGGACGGATATGGAAGAGTGATTTCGAAAATCGAAGAATTTAGTGACCTTGATGAGATGTTAGAGACTATGCCTATGAAATTTGAAAGGAAAATGACATGAGGAAAGCACCTAACTAGGAATAACAAACACTACGTGCAAAACGAATGCGATTTCCTGACGATAAGGATAAGGATAAGGAAAACCAGGAGAAGAATATTAATGGGGCAGAATTTGAACGAAAACAAGGCAATGACGAAGGTCGTCATTGCAAATATTAATAATGTGAACGAAAACAAGGCAATGACGATATTCGTCATTGCAATTAACAACACTCTGAGATGCTATGGATTAAACTAAATATGACCGCACTCGCTTGTATACGCGTAGTCACAACTGCCTCTCTCAATGTGCTATAATACTCTTGCGTGCGTAATTCTCTGGTGCATGTGTGATCGGTCGGGAACGTCGCTATGACGAATGGACAAACAGTCCAGGAGAGTGTTTCACAAAGACTAAGATCGACTTTAAGTAAGACTTAACTATGGCAGGCCATTCATGCCACTGGTTGCTCTCACCATTGGTCTCTCAGTTATGATCTTTAGATAATATTTTTTCCTTCAGTAATGAACTATCAAAAAACGTGAATTCTGTAGATCTGTGACCACGATTTTTACGTCCCTTCAGAGAAAAATGCCAGTAAATGGTGAGAGCAGACAGTGGCATGAATGGCCTGCCATAGTTAAGTCCACCTTAAAGTTAATCCTAGTCTTTGTAAAACACCCCCAAGGTAGTGCAAGTTGGGAGTTGATATGAATACATCCAGTTTGGCATCACATGCTTGTATCTTCATGATGTCCACAGTGGTTGTTTCCGAGACCAGCAAAGAAAAGGTGCTTCACCAAATACTCTGTGAATAATAGATTAAATCAACAACATACCTGCTGATACTGTCTGAGAACAGCGGACTCCGGCATCTTCAAGGTGCACACAGTTATGGACGCCGAAACCAGCATTAGAACAATGACCAAGATTGGTTTCGGTTCCAGTACATGATACGTTATCCAGGAGGATATCCCCTGAACCTTGTCCGAATTCAGCCCTTCCTACCCCAGTTCCAGAATCGAATCCAAGACTTCGGCAGACAACTCCAGCATCGGTGTCATCCCACGAGTCATCACAGACAGTTCCCCAGGCTCCATTGTAATAAACCTCAACTCTGCCTTCGCTTTCATCGCTTCCATCAACCAGTCGTACTACATAAACTATCATGCGAAAGAGAGATAATAGTAATGATATGAACAAAAATGTTAACTAAAAATATAATAATTACGATGATGATGATGATGACAACAATGATAATAATAATAATAATAATAATAGCAATAATTATAATAATAAAATAGTCATAATAATAATAATAATAATGGTGATGATTATGATGATAATAATAATAATAATACTAGAAATGCAATCGTGTCACAACGATGTGCGTGCAATGACGCCATGTTTATATGTTCAAGTATCTCAATCCAAAAAAGGGTACGGGATTGCCAAGACACAATAGAGATACGGCCACAGAAAGAAAGCCAAGTCCCAGAACTTTAGAGGGCGTTATTTATGTTTTGCAAAGCCATTGGAGCGTGAACTTAAACATGGGTATGCGCAATTGTAAGATAAGATACGGTGAGATTTAAAAGCAAAACGAAATTTATATGAGATAGTTAGGGCAGTTTTAGATTTATAGGGGTCAATTTTTCAAGAATTTGAGAGATTTTTGACGGAGTCGGTTTTGGATTTGAATTTTGAGTACGAAGATGGCATTTTGAAAGTCAGATGAAAGAACATCTCTTAGACTATCTAAGGGAATTTGTTCGAAGTTTTTAGGATCTAGGATAGTGAAGATAGGAAGGAAGAAAGAAAGGCCTAAAAATGGACCAGAAACGGACAAAATGGCGCCTGGATGGTTATGCATGAGTGATTTCGAAAATCGAAAAAGTAGGTGACCTTGATGAGATGCTAGAGACTATGCCTATGAAATTTGAACGGAAATGGACACGAGAAAAGCACCTAACTAGGAATAACAAGCACTATGTGCAAAATGAATGCGATTTTCTGAGAAGTAGAAGAAGAATATTAATGGGGAAGAACGTGAACGAAAACAAGGCAATGACGATATTCGTCATTGCAAAAAGTAATAATAATAATGAAAATAATTGATAATAATACAGTTATAATAGTAGTTACATACTAATGTTTCTGATTTACCATCATAACTTAGTTGGTTTTTAGCCGAATTTGTCTTATCTATAATAATAAAAATAATGATAATGATAACAAGCATAAATTTTGTTTACCAAGAGAAGCCTAATCAGCTTCAGTGCTGTTCTTCCAGAGGACCCTGCAATTATAACTACCCTAACAATTGCCCATTCACAACTGGATTAGAAGTGGCGAATGTGGATTAATGTCTTGCCAAAGGACATTGGTGTGGGGCTGGGATTCGAACTCTAAACATTAGGATTGAGAGTCAAGTGAATATTTACCTGGCGTTGGAGTCGGATCTTCTGTAGTCGTTTCAGGAGTGCCCTGTTATCAAACAGAAATATACAATTTTATTACGTCAGTATAATCCTAATAGATTATGTCATAAATTAACCCTAATTCTTTTAATGTGATATGTATATTTTACGAAAACAAGGTATTTCAGGATTACATATATAACTTAGTAGAAGAATAGGAAACACTGCAGTAACCAAGCAATAAACAATAATTATTATGAGTATCGTTTTATCTTCGAACTTAGTGTTATAAAACTTATTTCTGTTTTGAATGATATGAAATTATTAAAATGAACGAATGAATGAAATAAGTGAATTAGCGAGTAAGTAAATGGATTGAATAACTTGCAAGATGGACGTCAATTTATGATGTTGTAAACAATTTTATCTAGAAAGCAAACTAGTTAGTCAATTCTCTAAATTACACCGAATTATATTCTTCCGAGCGAATGTTTGTATGTCAGATCATGGACCTAGGGCCATGGTCAGATGACCCCGTTATGGATAACTTACACTTGTTAACGTTGTCGGCACGGTTGTTTCACCTGCGACACCTGTGTTTGGAATATGAATAGCATTAAGAAGACGATCGATGATTTACACCATTTGATTTATAGGGGGAAAAGATCGTCGGTGATCTTTATTCAACCACTCCCCAAATTAAAATCATCACCAACCCGCCAACAGTAGGAACATTCAAACGGTGTTTAAAGACTTATCTGTTCTAAAACCTTATGCATTCATTGAAAAAACATTGGCACAGCCTTGTAACACTGATTCATAAATGGCATCTCAAGTACCAAGTGAAAAATGTGCCGTATAAATTGCAACTATTATCTTTATAAGACATATATAGCACATAGACAACAATTCCGAAACATAAATATGAAAACATAATATAAACCATCACTTCTCTACCAATCCCATAAGAATAACTTGAATACATTTTGATATCGGTTTCCCAATATCAGTTGATTATTATGCAATTAATTTTGCAGTCACCACCTTTGCACGTTGATAACCCAATGAACTATTTATATACGAGTAGGGCAGGGGGATGTGGTGTAGTGGTCCACCTGCACAACCCCAGTCAGTAATACCGGAAGGAGAGGCCCAAGTGTTACAGTGATTCAGTTCGTTTTTCCCCTCCCAGGCACAGGTGACGCCAAATACTTAATAAAGTAAAAAAAAATATATGCGCTGATATCATTTCAGGCAGGCGCGTACGCAGGGGGGGGGTTTGGGGGGTTAAACCCCCCCCTTTGGTATTTTTATGTGTATAAACCCCCCCTAAAATACCCTAAAACCCCCCCCTTAGGGATTTTTTTTTTTTTTTTTTTTTTTTTAATTATTATTTAAAAAAAAAAAAAAAAAAAAAAAAAAACTCCCATGGATGACCTAAACAAGTGACCCCACCCCCCCCCCAACGGAGCAACATGTCAAATTTTCAAATTTCGAGACAAAAAAAAAAAAAAAAAGTGTCCTCTTACCCCCCCCCCCCCCCCCCCCCCCCCCCCCCCCCCCCCCCCCCCCCCCCCCCCCGCTTATTCAGCGGTCGGCTGAGTCGTTGCGATTTTTTTTGGACCAAAAAAAAAAAAAAAAAAGTGTCCTCTTACCCCCCCCCCCCCCCCCCCCCCCCCCCCGCTTATTCAGCGGCTGGCTGAGTCGTTGCGAAATTTTCGGCCCGATTTATAAATGTTAAAACCCCCCCTTGAAAAAATCCTGCGTACGCGCCTGATTTCAGGTATCCAAGTTGGGAAGATTTTTTTAAAGATAAGATAAAATCTCACAAAATTTGAGTATCATTCACCAAATGACTTTTTAATCTATCAATAATCAAAATCGAAATGCTGAAAAATATTTTTTTTCACCAGTGATTGTCTGTATATAAGAAAACTCGCTCACCGGAACGTTGACGAAATGATGCAAGACATAACGGCCCGATCAGCCCCTTCCCCGCATACAATTTAAGGATACACAAATTGGAGCTCCGATATTCTCTCTTGCGACAATTGCTCTAGACTTTATTTGTCGAATATAAAGGGTTTGTGTGGTCAAGTTTATGGTCAGGGTTAGAATTAAAAATGACGTTAACTATATGATTGGTCAACTGTTGAAGTTAGGAATTCAGCTAGTGTAGAATAGTTGCCGTGGGACAAATATCGCCAGATCGGTTACCCGACATTTACTGCTTCCACAATAAGCCCTACCCCGGTCTACATTTCGTCTTAAAAAATAAGATTTATGTTGTCATCTTCGTTTTTACGTTATGCTATGGTCACATATACCCAAAAGTAGCCTGCTCGGCGGCCGAGCGGCGAGTTTTTAGCCAATTTCGCTCAGCCACCGAGCGGCGACTGCCCAGGCACCGCTTGTTTTTAAGGCATCGCTCGGTCGCTGCTGAAGTTTTAGCGAGGAGTTAAAATTCGGGCGGCGCCTGCTCACTTTCACTCGCCGCCCACACTACGGTCGGTGACCGGGTTAGCCACCGCCCGGGCCCCGACCTAATCGAGCGTTCACCGTCGAGCGATTTAGGTCAAAAATCGAAGCCGCTAGGTCAAAGGCTGTCGAGCAGTCGCCGCAAAATCGACCGGCGACCGACGAGAAATCGACAGGGCACCGCCCAGGCACCGCTGGGGCTCTACAGCCTGCTCGACTTCTCCAAAAATCACTGGGCGATGCTTAAAGGCCGTTATTATCGCCCGATCGGTGACCCGACATTTGCGGCAATTTACGTGTTGTCATCTTCGATTTTAGGTTAGGTTTACGGTTAGAGTTAAAATGAGGATGGGGTCAATTAAGTGATTGGTCAACTGTAGAAGTTAGCAATTAAGTTTTTGTAAAATATTGGCCGTGTAGCAATTATCGCCAAGTCGGTGACCCGACATTTCCTCCTGCGACAAATAGCCCTACCATGGCTTTATTTCGTCAAATCAAATATAGGATTCGTTTTTTCTTCTTGGACTTTATGTTAGATTTATGGTAAGGGTTATAATTACGATGAGACTGATCAGTGCTTGGTCACCTGTTAAAATTAGGAATTCACCTCGACAGTAGAATAAACGTCATTAAATGTCGCCAGATCGGTGACCGGACATTTGCTCATGCGGCCTTATCAGGCCTACTCCGGGTTTTATTTTGCCAAAAATATATGGCTCATGTTGTCATCTACTCATCTTCTATTAAGGTTAGGTTTATGAAAGGGATTACGAGTACGATGAGGCTAATAACTGCTTGGTCAACTGTTGAAGATAGGCATTAAGCGAGTGTAGAATATTCACCATGGAGCAATTTATTGTCGCCAGATCGGTTACCTACAATTTTGCTCCTGTGACAATTTCCCTCGGCTTTATTCAACAAAGGTATTGGGTTAGGCTAGGGGTTATTATCCGGTTTTAGGTTAGGTTTATGGTAATGGTTAGTATTAAGATGAGATTAAGTTTGACGGCGGAGCAATTGCATTAGATCGTCGTTTACCACCGATTAATTCAATATTTCTTACCTCTTGGAGGAGCAGATCCAGTTTGGGTTTCTAATAAGCCGTGAATGATAAAGATGGTAATGATTGTCTTCCACTTTGAATCCATTGCAATCCTCTTTCTTGTGAATGAAACAACAGTTTTGAAACCAATCCTGTGATGCTGTAGTTTTCTCTATTTATTATCCGTAAACTACTAATTCAGTTAAATCGAAGGCCTACTCTGTGTCTAAAATTTCAGTAGAAGGCAGTCCTATGTGTCTACCAAACGAAATAAATGCTACGATATGATAAACATGCACATTCTAACACGGCTATATGAAATCTTCTGCTGTTCCCATTGGCCGAACTAAAGTCATTCTTTATCATTATCATTCATAATCGATGTTTCATAATTTGCTCTTTTTCTCCCTCCCCTCTCTCTTTATTTCTCTCTCAATCTCTATATCTATCCATTTTGGTCTCATTCTCTTTGCTAGTTTGATCTCCTTCTCTTCTCTCTCTTTATTTCTCTCTGCCCCTCTCCCTCCCCCTTTCTCTCTGTCGATTTTTTCTTTCTATACTCTCTATACCAATTTATTTCAAGGTCTAACAAACTTCTATTGATTTTCATTTTCAATACACTTGTCCAAAAAACTAGAACACTGCGCTCCGGCGCGATGTATTTCTCCCTTGTTGTGAGAAGTGTATTTTTGCTGAATAACATCCAATGAATTGAGCGCACATAACAATTATGTTATAGTGATTTTCTGATAGGTCTATCCCAAACCCGTATAATTATTTATGAAGTGAAATGAAAGGCGAACCATCGCACGATCACCTTTTGGTAACAACGTGCTTCTAAGAGCATGACATTATGATCGATAAGATGGAATGAAAGTGAGGAGGACTCAGTACTGTTGCCAATAAAGTTGGAATCAATTTTCTTTCCTCTTTTCATGAAATGAATGTGACAATATGATTTATTCTCGATAGATAAGGTTTACATCTTCTAAGAAAAGGTAAGAAAACTGAATTCCAACTTCATGGGCATCAGTATAGTTCCCTGACGTATTTGTTGACAGTCATTCGTTATTTTATCTAGAGCACCAGAGCTAGAGGATATTCTTTCAATGATTATTCTGATTTATAAAATGATATGCAGTATATCCTGATCAAATGATTTGTTGTTAGCAGTCGTGTGACTAGGTATTTATTTATCCTTACGGGACTGAGCTGCCTTTAGACACGGTTAATAACCGTTAATATTGATAGTATTACCGTTTAAAAGTTTTAAGAAAATGTATCTATCGTGTTAATTATATTTTAAATTAATACCTTCATCTTTTTTTCGTTTTAAAGTCATCCTCAAAGTCTGATTTTATCATTTTCCTAATTGTATTAAAAAAAAAAACATGTCCCATTTGCAGCCAACATCTACTTCTGTAGAACTTTGCATGAATCCTGAACATGGCACGTATTTCCTATTTGTGAAATTTAAACGTTAGGCCAAATAACAAAAAAACATTGTTTTTTTTTAAAAATAGGAAGGAGAAGGCCCTTTTTTTCTTCTTTCTTTCAAAATGGCCGCTCGGTAAATTTTTCCTGACAGTCGTGCTATTTTCAAGATGGTCGCCGGCATTTTTTTTTCTTAAAAAAAAAAAATCAGATATAGATCCATTTTAGCAGTCTTTTTTCATGTTTTTTTCTTTAAAAAAAAAATGCAAAAAATGAAGAAAAAAAAAAGGAGGGGGCCCCCACAAAGGAATTGGGCGGGGACGCTAAACATGTATATATTTTTTTGATGGCCTTAGCAGTTCCCTAATATTCATATTATGCAAGGAAACCCGTTTAATTTCTATACTTCACTGTCAGACACTATTGAGTAACTGGCTGATTTCTTTTTTTCCTTTGGTATAACATACATAAAATGAGCTGTAAATGGTACATGAGCAATTGTCTACATCAATAACCCAATTCTTGATATGGCCCAACTTAAACTGCTTGAATCATTGCTAAGCACAAAACGTACGACCATTAGGTAAAAGGGTCTCAAAATATGACTATTACTTTATAGTAATTGCAATTTACGGACTCCAACAGCGCGAGGGCCATCGGAAAGAGGCTAGCTCCCATGCCACTGGGAGCTCTTTTCGAGCACCCATCTGCCCAGGAGAGGGGGGGGGGGGGGGAATCTATTATAATCGTTATCTCAAATACCAAAGCCACTAGAAGTATTTCCTTTAAAGCACTCTACCTCGGGCTTCCATGTCACTTGGGAGCCCTTCTATGAGCACCGTCCACGTTAGGGGGCTCTGCTAGGAGCCGTATCCCACCATAGCATGTGCTATGAGCCCCATGACATCTCTCCTTTTTTCGTTTTAATTCATAAGATTTATCAAAATAGCTATCGACCTGGTACTTTTCATAGTCATGATTTCAAATTGCTTTTATCAAGAATTACTTATTCGTAGCAGAGAATATCAGTCATTATTGCAATACTGCCAATTGGAAGACATGCAAGTTTCTTAAATTATTTTTGGTATTGTTTATGGAGAGACCTTATTAATTGATACATTTTTGAATGTGGAGCCGGTTTTGTATATTTTTGATCTCGAATGATTTTAATATAGAGTTATATAGATCCAGATCGCTTTTCCCTCCCAAGAACAGGTGACGCCAAATACATAATAAGGTTAACAACAAATCCATGCGCTGATATCACCTCATGTCATTAGATCGTCGTTTACCACCGATAAATTCAATATTTCTTACCTGAAGCAGATTCAGCTTGGGTTTCTAATAAGCCGTGAATAATGAAGATGATCATGATTGTCTTCCACTTTGAATCCATTGAATGGAACAACAGTTTAAAAACAAATGTAGATATGCAGTAGCTTTCCCTTCCTATGTTTTGTAAAGTACTAATTCAGTTAAACCACAGTCGTACTCTGGGTCTAAAATCGCATTCAACTAAAAGGACAATTATTTGCGTTATGGAATGACTATTTTGATGTATGTTTCAGAGCAGCATCTGTTACTATAGCAACGGATGATGGAGAGAAGGATGAGACTGACATTCATTCACAGATGAGAAACGGGAGGAATGAGCTCGATCGTAGATTCAGTAGAGCAGTCATCGCACGGATCCCTTCACAAGGTAATTATTGTTTTTGATGGGGATTTTGTTTAATTCTCATGGCTCATTCACATGTGGAGTGGTTTTTGTTTTAACTTGTAAATGAATTGCAACTGCGCGCAACAAAGGTCCTACGTTCTGCACACAAATTGTAAGTATATTGACGTAATAACATCTCAGACGTGGTCGGGGACGTATTGGACAAGAAAGCATGGACTTGCCCTTGAACGAAAGTTGCTCTTGGTTGTCCGATTACATGCTCAAGACTTATCTGACCGTTTTAGCAACATAAATTATGCAAGATGGACGTTTTGAGAATAAACATGAAATTATGTTTAGAGTCATAAGCACAATAACTTTACCAAATGCGCAGCAGAAACCATGTCAAGTAAGGCCATTTTTAGATCCTTGGAACTAATTTTCTATTAAAGTGTGAATGGTGTGACAGAGCATCCTTGGAACTACTTTTTTAAACTAAAGTCTGTATGGTGTAAAAGGGTCCCGGAAAAGGGTATCATCGGAACTACTTTTCTGTGAAGCTGTAAATGGTGTAAAAGAGCGTCCTTGGAACTACTTTTCTATCAAATTGTGTATGGAGTAAAAGAGCATCTGTGGAACTACTTTTTTAAACTAAAGTGTGTATGGTGTAAAAGGATATCATTGGAACTACTTTTCTTGGTGTAAATGGTGTTAAAGAGCAACCTTAGACCTACTTTTTTTAAAAACTAAAGTGTGTATGGTGTAAAGGGATATCATTGGAACTACTTTTCTATGAAGCTGTAAATGGTGTAAAAGAGCAACCTTGGAACTACTTTTCTATTAAAGTGTTTTGGTGCAAAAGAGACTTAATAAAGATAGGACCAGGGAACTTTTCACTACTACATGGCATTATCAGTATCACTATTTCGCAGTTCTTCATTTTGTAATGGCCCTTTTTTTTTAAATATTAGACGAGATATAGCAAAAACATTCACACTAGGTGATCAACTTTAGTTATGACCTAAAATTACAAAAATTGTGTCTTTCATGACAAAAAAATGTGTTTATTTTCCCTTTAAATAGTAAAGTGATGAGTTGTATAAACTTGTACATCAGCATACAAAACACAGATTATACATGAATATACACAGCCAGTGGTGTACGCAGGATTTTTTTCAAGGGGGGGGGGGGGTAAACATTTTCAAATCGGGCCGAAAATTTCGCAACGCCTCAGCCAGCCGCTCAAAGGGCGGGGGGGGGGGGGGTAAGAGCACTTTTTTTTTTGGTCCCAACAAATTTGGAACAACTCAGGGGGGGGGGGTAAGGTCACTCTTTGGGGGTCACCCTTTGGTACAAAAAAATAAAATATAAAAAATGAGGGGGGTGGGGTTTTCATCAAAAATCACACATACAAAAATTGAGTGAGGGGGGGGGGCGGGTCAACCCCCAACCCTCCTCCCCCGCTGCGTACGCGCCTGTACACAGCTATTGTCATACCATGTTCATACCTTTTTTCTGTGCTAATTCTGGCAAGCATCAATTTTTAATATCCAAATTTCTCTTCATTATCACACATGTATTGATGAGTGTAATCAGCTATATGACTTATTATCAATTATTTATAATTTATATTTGAAACGAGGGATGGCCGGGAGGCGAATTTGCGATTCCCAAACCATTCAGCTATGGGAGACTTTATGAGCAACGTGATTGGTCGAGAGAAGAAATAAATATTACATCATTTACTGCACGCTCGGGCTCGCTCACAGCAGACACAGACACACAAACACTCACAATGTTAGTCTGCAAGCACAGACTCTAATTTGACACTTTACGAAAGATATCATGTCTGAGGGAAGTCTATCTACATGAAATGGCCTACTGGCTACTGTAGTCTCACGATTCAGACTCTGTTTATGTGCCTGCAAACTACTCACATGCCTTAGAATTCTGCTACTGAAGGTATGTATCAGTAACGAGCAGAGATGGTATTCATACTTAATAGGGAGAGTATCCTGCAATGAAAGGAATGATAATTTATACTCAGATCATTAATACAATTACATTTGCCAGTTTGTTAATATATCCTGTAGTCTATCCTGTTTGAACAATACTCATGGCTAGATCTACATGTATAGTCGAGATGAATTAATTTAATTTTGGAAACTTTCTCTAGTTTTACCATTTTAATCTGTTTGAGGATTTCTGACCTGGAAATTTGGTAATGCCTAATCCTTTCATCAAACTCTGATTATTAGAACAACTGCTGGGCCTCTCTGCAACCCCATTTCCCCCAGACTCAAGCTCTCATTTATACATAGACATCTAGACTAGTAAAGTTAGACTCCCCACCCCCTCCCCCAATAAATAATGTTCCATTTTTTATTTTTCATCATAGGTCTATAGATCTAGGGTCTAGATCTAAAAATAAAATAAAAAAAATCATCCAATCGATATCTATATTTCATTAGAACATACTTGTACCTAACTTAAAAGATCTATCATCTAAATCTACATGTAACTTGTGTTATAGTCTATGTTCAAACAATGCATGGCTAGGCTCAACAAAACACTCAGGACTGCACATACGCTATGTTGTTAGCATGTAGGTACAATGCACTACACACGCGAGCTAGCTACAGGCACATACAGGCCCACTGTTATCCATTATCCAGACACATTCGCACCGCCATCTCATCATGGCGCGCCATGATGAGATGGCTCGCGTCGATGTGGGCGTGTCTTTATAACTGTTTTAACCAATCAAGTTGCTCAAAAAGTTTCCCATAGCTGAATGGTTTGGGAATCGCAAATTCGCGGCCGGGAGAGGCTTGAAAGACCTCACAAGAGCCTGATCAAATCAACTGAAGCGTTGTCCGACAAAAAAAAAATTACATTTCCCAAATTGCCAATGAATTGTTAGATACTCTTATTGTCTGTAAACCTTGAATTTGACACGTTCGTTTTTTTTCTTTTGCTCGTAACAAATTATTAGTTGATGTCAAGCAAATATTGCAAGATTTTGGCTGTTCCATGGTTTTATCGATCAAGCTAATGACGAGCTTTTTTGTTGTTAATGTGTTTGGCAAAATTTCACAAAGTAAATGTTCCAAGAAAGCTAGAAATTATAAAATCGCTGATTTGAATCCAAACTATCTTGCAAGGTTTAAGAGCGTCAGTGAATAAATGGGTGAAATCTTAATCAAAAATAACTGTGAAATTATGTTTCTTAAGATAATGAAAAAGGGTCCTGTTATCTGTACTAAATGACTTCGATGATATAAATGGTTATATGTGGATGATATAGTTTAGTGGATATCTACTCGTTTACAAGTCATATAGGGATAATTTAGTCTGATAGTTGAATGCAGTTAAAAAATGATAATGAAATCCACTCCAAATAGTGGTTTGGTTTACTATTTTGAGTGTCGATTCCGTTATATTTCTATTTGATGAAACTAACTTTGTCTTTCTCTATTGCGTAATGGATATCAATAAACAGGTTTATTTTATACTAATTATGCGAATATATTCACCTTTTCAGATTCCTTACATTAGTCCTTACATCCCGTATGTAGTAATCAAGAACCCTTAAACCCTTCATTTATCTGGCTATTTACTGTCACTTATTTTCGCTTCAGTGATTTCGCTGGATCTCGAGGCAGCAGACAGCAGGAAACTATGTAAAGATTTACTTGGCTTGAGACAGTACTCATAAGTGGATGAAAACTTGCCTACTATTCTAAGGTTGAGAGAAGCCTGAATTACATATTATGATCACCCTCAACGAATGACAAGTTTACTGTAACATTTCATACTGCTGTTGAATTATCCGTGTCAATTTCATTCAGTTGCCAAGGTAACGCCTCAACGATTTATCGCATTCGAGAAGCGAGATGACGTCATCATGGACGATGCCATTGGAGGCGATGGTGTTGGCGGTACTGAGAGCAGAGTTGAGGGATGGGACCATGCGGCTTTAATGAGTTCGTCATCGAACAGGCACAAGCCAGCAGTATACTCGTTCTGGAAAATTGGAAGGTATTAAACTGACTTTAAACTTTGGTTTTCATATCCAAGACGGCAAGATAGATTTGGTGAAAAGTGTACATAAATATAGAATAAAAGTCGAATTCCGAACATTTAAAGGTGAATTCTATTCATATTGAATTAGGTATCGTTAGAACGGTTATTTTCAGTTCTTCATTTTTGTTTGTAGGTTCATTGTCTATAAACATAAGGGGAAGGAGATATAATGGAATGAAGTTACGAGAATCAAGTTTTTCCGAGAGAATTTCGTCTACGATACCATAAGGAGGTTTGGGCGTGTGACGTCATTCGTGGACTATAAGCCTTTTCGTAATTAGCACATGGGTCAAATGACCCCAAATATCCACAGATGTTTTACTCATGGAGAAGTCCCACTTTGGGTATTTTAGAATAATCAATGCCAAGTCATGTATGTGCTTCATGAAAAGCTTTTGTTTGCCCTCTTGTTTCATAAGAATGTACCGCAGGTGCACACATGAATAATGATTACATGACATGAGCACGTATTCCTGTCGGTGGGTTTTACAATTTTATCAGAAATGACCTTTATCTGCCCATGCGCAGATAGTATTTACGAAAAGGCTTATTCACAACACGGTCACCGCGCGCATTCTATTCGCAATCAGATAGCACTGCAGGGTACATAATCAGAGTGAAAGTATAGATGTTATATCGGGATGATAATCATCAGTAAAAATGACAGAAGACAGCTCAAATGAACTAGAAATGAATAGAGTATGATGAAGAAGAAGTTAGTAGCAGTGATGATGGTAAAGAAAGTGAAGATGATGGTGAATTGGGCGAATGTAAAGACGACAAGAATGTAAACGCTGATCGAATCGTGATGCGGGAGTTGCAGCTGCAGCTAACCTAGGAAGCTCTGAGACGACGCCTACGCCAAAGGCGTCGGAGCTTCAGCGGGTGCATAGGGAAACATTCAAACAGCGGGTTGGGCGACATTATCTCAAAATATGCAAAGGGAGTAATTACAATTTGGGCTTACTAGGTTGCTCGACTTCTCTGAGCATCTGGATGGCCACTTGAAATTTGAAGAAGTCTTCGATGGGGAAAATGGGGTGATTCTTCGTCCTACCCCAACGATTCTTCCCTGTTGTATCGTCGATTCAACATGCATGGCGAAGAGAAAGTACCGCACTACCGCGCCGTCTCTTTGCTGAGTTTTTGTCTCGATCAGCAGACATTTCAACTAGACACGAAGTAATTACAAGCCGAGGAATACAACTGTTTTAGCTCACCTGCATTCTGATCGTGGTCTCCTTGCTTAATTTGTTTAAATTGCTTAGATTGACAGACGTTTCAGCTAATTATAACCCGAGAAAAACAACTATTATCTCCCAAAAATGTCACGCTGCAATACACCGAAACACAGTGAACACTGAACTACGAATGGCTGAGCTGAGCTATCGCGAGTTTTGCCCGTGCCACGAGATTCAAGTTACGCTAATTATCAAAACAAAACATAGGCGAAGCCGGTGTGTCAGGCCTTCTGCAAGACGATACCAAACGTCAATATTTGAAGGAAACCAAACATCGGGAAGTAACCAATGCTTATATAATTGAAAGAATGTTTATTACTTTATTGTATATTCGATAAAACACTTCATTAAATATCACAAAAATTGCAAAATCTACTAAACAAATGACCCATGTTTGTGTACGTATTTACATTGAAATAATACGTTGTACTTCCGGTTTAGGAACAGTCCACGGAGATACGTCACATACACTACGTCACGAACGAGAATATCACCGCTTCCGGGTTCCTCTGCTTACACTATTGATCTTTCTAAGTCTAATAATAATTTATCAACACATGCAAATTTCTGTCAATCAATATATTGTATTCCTTATGTCATCAGCATTCCAACAAAAGCAAACATGCATATTTTCATCACTTTCTTCCCAATTCACCTTTAAACAAATTATACATGACAAAAACCACACAATAGGTCATTTTCGGGCCTATAACCAATAAGCATAGCTTTCAATTAAGGCTCCTCTATATTATTATTTCACTCTTCTTTTAGTTGAGTTTGGTTTAGTTTAGAAATTGAAAGTCAGTAACCAAACTTCCGTTTTTGTAGAACTATTCAGTGTTAATATTTGATTTTTCTCTTTATTTTTACAAAAAAGTACATTAAAGTTGACTGTTGGTTTTCGATTTAGCTCAGTGGGAGTAAATAACACCTGGAAGTAGCAAAACATTCTTTTTTGTATTCATATGATATGAAACCAAACAAGAAACACATTTTCAGTGCCCAGACCATTTTCTCCGATGTCTAAGCTTTAAGTTGATACTAGATTTGGCTGCCGCCTTCTGCCGATTACTATTTTACAGCCGATTTTCCTTCCCACATTGCCCCGAAAAAAAAGTTTATTTTGGTCCGCGGCTAAATCATAAAGGTTTCGCGGTCATAAATTACGGGGCGTGGGGGCGCGTGACGTTCTGCCACTGCGGACCAAAATAAACAAATTTTGTCGATGTGGCAACGCAAATCGGCTATAACATAAAAACAGGCAGAAGATGGCAGCCAAATCTGGTATCAACTTAAAACTCCGACTAGATTAATTTAATGTTTATTTTAGATAAATGATATCCAATTAATTGAACGCACATAATTATGTATTGGTAATTTTCTGATGGCTCAACCCCAACACCCAAATAAATATCTACGAAATGAAATTACAGGCGAATCATGTTTATCAGACCATCACCTTTTGGTAACAAACTTGTATTGATTTTCCTTTTCAATACACTTGTACACAAAATGGGAACACCGCACTCCGACTAGATTAATTTCTATCTAGTTGTGACAAATGCTTATTTGTGATAAATGATATCCAATTAATTGAACGCACATAATAATGTTATAGTAAGTTTCTGATGGCTCAACCCCAAAACCCAAATAAATATTTATGAAATTAAATTACAGGCGAATCGTGTTTATCAGACCATCACCTTTTGGTAACACTGTGCTTCTAGGAGCATACAATTAGGATCGAAATATCGAAAGAAAGTGAAGAGTCAGTACATTAACGTTGTTGCCCATAAAGCTTGAATAATTTTTCTTACCTCTTTTCATGAAATGAATGTGACAATGTGATTTATTCTTGATAGATAAAGTTTACATCTACTCAGAACTTTATTCATCAATATTGGTGACCTGTACGGGTATGAGTTGCCAATAGTGGTCTTCGGCAGGTCGAAGACCAGAGTCCTCTGGATGTAGCTAGGATCTGAACGAGTATGATCCATCTGACGGTATTTACCAGAACAGTATAGTGTCAAAGCGCTTTTACAATGTCTGGAAACATCCAAATAAAAATGGTTCGGATCGATTCTATTTGATTCGTCAAAAATAAATGCATTGACAACATAAAATATATAATGAAGGAAATAAACATCTTGACAGGATAAGGTAAAAGCTGATGATAAACTTAGTTGTGTTATCTTGTTAAAGAGAATGAGTTCAGTTCTGGTGAAGGTAAACAATAATTTGTGGTCGTTATCATTCTCATATCATAGTAGAAAATCTCCTATAAAAGGGATTGTCCTTTTATTTTGTCGAGAAAGAGCTGAAGAATTTAAACCAAGCTTTCATGACACATGATTGTATGTATAGTCCGTTTTACCGTTTGTGGAGTACATGTGATTTTCAGAAGGGCTACATGGGCGGATCTACGGGGGGGGGGGGGTTAGGGGATTAACCCCCCCCCCACCATGGCCAAGTGAAAATGTGTGTGCATAGAAAAACGCCATCATTGTGTCCAGACCCACAAAGTATTAGTAGATGTTAGTAGATGCCAGGAAAACATCACTTACTGGGGTTCAAATAGCCAACAACAAAAAATCTCTCACTTCATTGGGAAGCTCTTCCAAAATGCCTCTAGACAATTTCTTTCACAAAACATGACCAGAACCTAATTTTATCTTTAACTTTAAACTTGAAGTACTAATTAAGGTTTCTTCACGTTGCGTTGTGTGAGAGGACTTATCAATTTGGATAGCAATCGCAACTTTGTACATAAGACTTGCGATTGATTAGAAGACCAGAGATTAATTTGGATCAATCGCAACTCTTTAAAAGATGGAAAAAGTATCATATTTCAGTTTCCGTCACATCTTTCTCTATTTCTAGGCTATTGACCTGGGGGATGTTTCACAAAGATCCTAAGTTGAACTTATCTCTAAGTTGGACTTAACAATTATGGCAAGCCGTTAGCATCTTTGAAACCATTTTGAAAAAAGTTATTTTAAATGTTGATTCAAATCTTCCATATTTTCTATTATCAAGGAGATTTCATGTACTTTTAAAATTTATAAAAAGTCTAAAATACTTAAATTTTCACTTCTGAATATATTTTATTTTAAGGCTACAAATGGCTTTCCATAAACTTTTAAGTCCAACTTAGAATTAAGTTTGACTTGAGATCTTTGTGAAACACACCCCCAGGTCTATTTACTTACTTGTCTGTCTTACTTGTCTGGAAACGACCATTTAATATCCATTTAACCAAATAATCGCAACTTATGTGCGATTGATATTAATCGCAACTATGTACATAACAAATAGAGGACTTCAAAGTTGCGATTGATTTGGATCAACCGCCACTTTTTATTAGATAAAACTCTTAAAAATCTGATTACAGTTTCCGTAACATCTTTCTCTATTTCGAGGCTATTGACCATTCAAAGGCGGTTGGGGTTGAACTATTTTCCTTTTTGGGAATCTTCTGGCTATATGGCGGACGTGTCCAGGCACACACATTCCCCTCTGCATTGACGCCCATGCTTCCTGTTTTCTTCGGTGTACATTCTATCATGTTGACAAAAGATACATATTATTCTCCTTCTAATCCATCCCTTTTCACCCCCTCTCTCTCTCTCTCTTTCTCTCTCTCTAATTTCAATGTATTATTCATCTCTCCACCACTTCAACGATTATTATAAATGGAGCAAGTCTATGAATATTTAATCCCTTTAGTTCGCATCGACTTTCACAAAAATGAGAACGGTTATCATTTGGTAATCGGATGACAGCTTGCCTAAATGTAGTATGGATGACTAAGTAGCAAATAAATAATTAATTTGCTAATAACGAGGCACAAGTATTAGCGATCCAGCGTCCTCTAACTCTATAATGAGGACCCAATATCATTTTAACTGATTATATAAAACAGCTTCGTACTGTTGGAAAAATTCGAGTCAAACTAGGTCAAGCTTTTACATTTTTTCAACGTAGAACTCCCCCCCCCCTCCCCCACCCTCCCCACACACACACACACACAAATCAATTCTTTCATCAAGGCACTACCTGGGTCCACAAAAGAGTCGTGGCAATATGGCCTTCTCCAATAAAAAAATTATTGCAATTGTTATGATTGCTGAATATTTGGAGAGTTGGAAAGGTTAGTGTCATACGGATATTGGTGTCTTTTGTGTTTAATACATTTGTATTATTATTATAATATTTATCACAAAGGGGACTTTATCATTTACAGTAAGTAATCCTTTAAAGAGATTGCTATGATATAATTTTATCCGTATAATAAGTCCATGGTGGCCCAAGCTTAAAAGTTGAAAAAAGAAAAGAAAGGAAAAATAGAAAGGGTTGGGGATAATAGGGGCAGAATCGTAAATGGGGGGAGGGAGAAACACAATTGTACTATGTGTGAGTAAATTAGAACGCTTTTTGTCTTCTTGTTAAAAACAAAAATTTGACGTTTGAAATTTGAAATTTCTCAATCTCACCTATTGTTTTGGTGGGGGGGGGTGTTCAATTCTCTCTCTCTCTCTCTCTCTCATTATCTCACGGCATTATATTAACATTTCTCACCATGAAATAGTACTCTCCTCTTAGTTCTTGCCCTTTCTCTTTCGCGCACTCTCTCCCTCCCTCTCTCTGTTTCTGTCTCTCTCTCTCTCTCTATCTCTCTCTGTTCTCTCACGTTCTGTTTCCAGATTTGTTGCACTATACTGCTCTAATATCTCATTATTTCTCAAAAACCGACACTGTTTTCCTCATAATTTCTCATTTCTATTTTTCAGCACAAGAGGGCAGCACATACCCAACAAACAAACAATGCAAAATTTGATCCATTAAATACGTTCATGTTTTTAGCGAGTTTTAGCAGAGTGGGGGGGAGGGGGGGGGGGGTGTACCACCATCAAAACCTTATAAAAAATAAACTCCTTATTGCCTCTTACTTTATCCACAGGAAAATACTCTGTGGTAAGCTGATATCTGATAACTCATATGTGTCCTATTATAGCTATACCCAGTCATACGGAATCTGATTCAGATAAATCTGAGGCCCTATTTTCAAAAAACATTTATTACTTAGGTTTAAAAAGCAAACCTATTTATAGTGCCCCGACAGTAAAGGCTTGAAAATTGAGGACATAAACATCTAGTCGTTAGTATTTTCTTTGTGTTGTGTGTGGGGCGAGTGGGTGTATGGGTGTGTGTGGGCGCGTTTGTGTAGGCCATTCCAGATTAACACCGTTATGTTGACATTTATTAAAATGTGGGCCTATGTTCAGACTATTACTAAAATAAAAGCCATTTTCGAGCCTTTTCGTTTTGAGGGAAGTTCTAAATAAGTATTATCTTTTAAATGCCGTTGGAATTTAACCTTTTCATTTTTTTTAACTTGCAAATAAGACATAGTACCATTAAAGCGCTTCTTTTTTCCTTTTTAACGTTCTATTACATGATGGCAGTAGTTTGACGTACAAAAAAAGTCAATTGACCTAACACTTCTAATGGATATAGAATTCACACAATCAAATAAGAAATTATGTACATACAGTCATGAACTCTTGATCACAAAACAATTACATTGATTTGTTAGTGATTGTAACATTATTTGTCTGGTTTAACTGATACTGAACATTTATTACACAAAAGTAAACGTTGTATACACATGAACAACAAAACTACAAGTTTGTGCCGCTTTTATTCCTCTAAAGTTTAGTTATACAAATTGAAATAAATAAATCAACATCTTGATCAACGGATCTCTGTGATTACTCATAATCTCAGCTTTCCCCTCCAATTTTTAGCCCCCACAGGCTATTTATCAATAATCTTCACACAAACAAACAAATCAAATATATGTGCATGTTGAAACAAATTCAAAATAATCTTTCTATACAAACAACAATTGTAGGAACTGCCACTTTATAGCATAATGTCTTTCCATTTCAGATAGATATACCATATATTTCTAACCTCTATAACATTGTAAAAATTCTTTTTCAAGATATCAAAAAGCGGAACAATGCTTGTCAAGTTACAAATAAACATATTCTGTTTAATTAATATAACAATGCAATTTAGAGCATCGTTTCTCTTATCTTCAAAGCCAAAAATTATATTTTGTAAAGTGAACAAAATTCTAACTTGAGTTCTTTCAAAAATCCAGTTTGAGATTTTATTTCAGATCTTTCTACTAATCTCACATTCATAAAAGAAATGTACTTAATCTTTTATTTCTCTTTTAGAAAAAGAAATTTTAATTTTAAATAGTCGTTTTTCTAAAAACAAAATTCTATTCGAAATCTTATACTGAATGTGTTTCAAACTAATAACTGGTGTGAAACGAAATTTCATAACGTAATGTTTTTGTATCAATACAGATATTAAATTATAGTTAAAATATCTTTCCCACTTTGAACTTACTACAGACAAACAATTTGTTTCCCCAAAAAGAACTTTTTTTCTACATCCTTTCTTTTCATGAATAAGTGCTTTAATATGGGAAGGAATTACAGGCTCTTCCAAACTTGTTATACATGTTTTATAATGATATTATATCTGCACTTTATTACTTGACAAACTGAATAACAAGACAAATAACTAATCTTCAAATTAAACTTCTCCTCACGTTTCTTTCTTATGAGACAATAAGTTCCCATTACTATCCATCAAATCGTTAATAAATCTGTTACTCTTTTCATACCAGTATTTAATAAAATTAGACCCATTGCCAATTTGAATTGAGCTATTCATCCATAGAGATTCAGATAACCAATCAGTCTCACATGCTTTAACTAACAATGACATGCCCTCAAAAACTTATTTCCAAAATAGATTGCCAGTTACATGAGATATATAAAAAAAAATATATATATAACCAAAACTGATCATAAATGTTTTTTGTAAAAATGACTGCATTAAATGACCAACATTTGTACACATATTCAAAATATTTCTTCTAACCCATATTAGATCTAGTGCTTTACTAAAACAGTCTATGTCAAATATTGTTAAGCCACTTTTTTCATATATACCAACAACATGTTTTCTGCTTATTTTTATCAGGCTTATTCTTCCATATAACCTTTAACAAATATATTTTTATATTTTCATTAATTCAACAGATGGATCCGGAATTGACAGAAACAAATGATTACATTGTATTAATAATACTGACTTTAAAATTGTTATTCTCCCTAAAACAGTAATATTTCGCTTGATTCAAGAAATCATTTGTCGTTTCACTTCATCAAATATTCTATCATAATTTTAATCTGACATTTTGGTAATATCAACATGAAAGTTTGTTTCAAGATATCCAAACAAATCATTACAAACAAACTCTACATCTGATCTTTCATATTTTAATTCGTTATTATCTTTTGAAGCTCCAATCCAAATTGCTTTTGTTTTTTGTATATTAATCCTACGTCAGAGCAATTACCAAAAGAATTCCAAATATTTATAGCATTCTGAAAACTAGCAGTGGAGCCATCAAGCAATAAAACTGTATCATCTGTATCCTTAAGAATGCTAATTCTTTTCACTCCATATGAATAACGGATTAGCATACCTAAAATGTCAACACATATCAAAAACAAATATGTGGACAGAGGATCACCTTGGCGAAAGCCTCTTTCTATAATAAATCTAGAAGTTTATTGCTTATTTACAATAACACTTGAGTATGCATTGCAATATAACACATTTATCCGTCTCATAAAAGAATTACCAAAATTAAATAAAGAAAGTACCTAACACAAAAACACATGAGAAACACTATCAAATGCCTTTTCGAAATCAATCAATCAAATCATATCGTGTTTATTTTCTTATCTACGTAAACAATTATATCAAAAATAATAAATATATTTTCACCAATAAAACGTCCAGCAAGGAGCCCTGTTTGATTTGGATATATTATACAAGGTAATACCTATATAAATCTATTATCAATACAGCCCGATATAATTTTATAAACTACGTTCAACAAGGAAATATAGATGTCCTATTCCTTATAAAATGTCTTACTTTATCCCCATTTGGTAGCAAAGTAATGACCCTAAATTTAGTGAGAAAGATAATCTTCTACAATTATAAACACACTTCATACTACGAACCATGAAAATACCCAATTTTGAAAGAAGAATTAAAAAATTCTACAGTAAAACCATCTTGACCAGGGGATTTATTATTTTAATCTCAGTCGGTATAATAAGACAATGATATGTATATAAGATATGTATGTGCTTAAAGGGGGGGGGGGAGGAGGAGGGGTGTTGGGTAAACAAAATAGAGCTCCAACCCCCCCCCCCCCCCCCCCCCCCCGTAGTTGAGCCACAAAAAAAAGTGCTCAATATCGCCCCCCCCCCCTGCTTATTTGCCGCCGGCTGAGTCGCGGCTAAATATTTTCTCCCGAATTTGGCCCCCTCCCTCGCCGCCGACTGGATCCGCCCCTGGTATGTATATCCTTTATAATGTTAATCACCTGCTTTCGCAAACCATTATCATGATGATTAATACGTTCAAGAAAAACCTCGACTCAAAGTCTATTGTTCTTCATAATAATTAAATCCCACGTCTTTAACAAAGTCGTCTTTACTGAAACCGGTGCCGCCTACCACCCGGTTGTTGAGCTCACACACATCGTTGCCGATGTTAAATGACACGCATTCATCTCGCGTGTTACACTCGGCACCGCACATGACCAATGACAGTCCTTGTTTGGTTTTGATCACGTGATTTCGGAGACGCCATCCTTGGTGGATCCGTTTGAAGAGGGCTGTCTTCTGTCGGACCACGTATGCTTGTAATTGTACGGAGAGGGAAAAAAAATCTGACTTGACCATATAGACCTAGATTGAATATCATTTTTCCAATTACATTATAAGGCAACGGATTCATACCTCGGCTAACTTTCCTATTGCCCACAAACATGTATGTATATTATACATTTATTCTCCTGAAAACGAACTCCCCCCCCCCCCCCCGTTAACGACACTTGAGTGGTTGTTATCTGTACAGGAATGTTACTTCTAGCGTTAGCTCAACCATTAAATATTAATGATAATAACAACGATGATGAAATAATAATTATTATATTATTATAATTATATAATAATAAATGATTATAATATTAACAACAAAGACAACAATAATAGTTACGATAATAAGAGTACTCCTACTACTTCTAATAATGATAATAATTAATAGTAAAATAATAATAACAGTTACTTAGGCCTTATCATGTATTATCATAACTAATAGTGTTTATTTGGGTTTGTCTTATATTTAATGTTAATAACAATCATGATGATAATAATCATAATTTTGGTTATCAAGAGAAGCCACATCAGCTTCAGTGCTGTCCTTCCAGAGGGCCTGCAATTATTATTACCCTACGAATTGCCAGGATAACTGGGTTGGAAGTGGCGAATGTGAATTAATGTCTTGCCAAAATATATTGGTGCCGGTCCGGGATTCGAACCTTAAACAACAGGATTGGGAGTCATGTGAATACACCTCTAGGCCATGACACCTCCACAAAATGTCGTGAATATTTACCTGGTGTTGGAGTCCGATTGTCAGGAACGGCCTGTTATGAAACATAAATATACAACTCTGTTCCATCAGTATACCCATAATAGATTATTAAACTCTTTAACGATGTCTGATACTTTTATTTGTAAGTGAGAAAAGAATAACCCATGTCAAAAGTACGTTGAACAAATATATGAAATAAATTAATAAATGAACGAATGAATGAATGAATAAGTGATTAAACTAGTGAGTAAATTGAAGTAAAATAAATTGCAAGATGAACGTAAAGTCAATTAATGGTGTGATAAACAATCTTATCTAGTAAATACATTAGTCAATTATTTAGATTATAGTGTTCCCAGTTAATGTTTTTATGTCATATGGATATTTTTTTATTTTTGGATAACTTACAGTTGTTGACGCTGTCGGCACGTTTGTTTCACCCGGGATACCTGTGGATGGAATAAGAATGGCATTTAAACACAATCGATGGTTTAAATTTTTTTATTTATAGAGGAAAAAATATCGTCAGTAATCTTTATTCAACCACTCATCGACAAATTAGCTGGCGATGCAGCTTTCTCCTCTCCTGCTCGCACACTCCGGAACAGCTCCCTCCTCAAATAAAAATCACCCCCAACGTGCCAACATGGTTAAATAGTTCAAACAGAGTTTGAAGACCTATCTGTTCTAAAATCTGGCATGGTAAAAAGAAAATAATGTCACTGCTTGGTATCACTGACTCATAAATAGTATCTCAAGTATCAAGTGGAAAAAGTACTATATAAATTTCAACTATTATCATTATTATCATACATGTATAGCACTGATACAACACTAACGAAACATAATTATGAATACTTAAAGCTAAAGACCAGTTATGGTCATGCGATTGCATTGTGAAAGAAACGTTGTGAAATCGATCAGAAAAGGTTGATCATCTAGCATAGATGTACTGCAATGTTCTGGAATCATCAAAATGAT
The DNA here is from genome assembly GCA_035222895.1 of Strongylocentrotus droebachiensis. Lineage (NCBI taxonomy): Eukaryota > Metazoa > Echinodermata > Echinoidea > Camarodonta > Strongylocentrotidae > Strongylocentrotus > Strongylocentrotus droebachiensis. The sequence continues at coordinate 29,947 of JAVYIG010009523.1, forward strand.
AAGAAATTTGGCCAAGTCTTCATAAAGTTAGAAGCACTGTACACAGAAATATGTATATGGGACCACACACACGTGCGCGACACGTGTATTTTTATCTCTCAACAGGCAAGAGATACACTAATTTACCAAATATATCAATTAGTAGGCGGTTTTCCGTCAAATTTTTTATCATGTAATATTCAAAACACACTCTTTCACATGATTGGTAATAAGAGCTTCCATTTCATTTTTTGAAATTGGAGTGTCTACAATACTGGTCTTTACCTTTAACATCAACCCTCACTTCTCTACCAATCCTCAAATTAGAAAAACTTGAATACATTTTGATTTTGGTTTGGGCGCTGGGGCTTGGGAATTCCTGTCCTTATTCTACATGTGCCTCACTCATATTCATTTGGTGGGTTTTTTTCTCTTGATAAATTATGGGAGGTAGGGGGGGGGTTGAGCTTCCTGCAATCTAGAACTGCAACTGCTTACATTCATAATCAGCGTAGGTGTAGGTGTAGGTATAGTCTCCCGTACACGGTTCACCACCCTCCCCGCATGTGGTAGTGATGGCACATGGATTGTAAGTCGCGCAATACGGAGCCCACCGTGCCGTATAGTCACCGTCATCACACAGGCTGTCCATGGAGGGATCATAAGCATCGCAAGAAGGAACCCTCGTACAAATTCCTTTGGTGATTCTGATCGTTGATCCTGGGTCACACTCGATCGTGAACTGTGGAGATCCATCGTGGCAGTCTGAAACTGTACGCAATTATTAGTGAAACAAAGTCGTTATTATGATGGTAAAAGCATTTCCATCTTCAATTACAATACTTAGGATAAACATACATTTATTTTCTATCATATTACTTTATTTTCTTACAGTTTAATTCATTTTCTTTAATATCAATAATTTACATTATCATTAAACTTCTTATGAAAGAACATAAATGTAATTTGAGAAAGTTGGTGACAATATAAGATTAAGACTTTATAACATTGAATCATTTAGCATTTTAGATTATAGAAGAATGACATGATAATTTTGAAATATTTGGTGTTCACCCCGTAAAAAAAAAGTGTAAACTATTCAGGAATGTGGATTTTTTAGATTCCAATGATTTTCACGAAAATAATCAAACGTTGAAGCGAGCCTAAATTATCGAGGTAAAGTTTTATGTATAATATATATCGGGTAGTAAGTCCACGTTGGCATAAGCCTAGGTAACGTAGTAAATTAGAACCGGGAATATATCTATTCAAACTGTTTAATTTTAAATTTCAAGTGATTTCAAGTTTTGTTTTGTTTTGAGGAGTAAAAGATAACTGGATCGGCACAGAAGCGTAGTGCCTTCAGACGAGTAATGCCATTATCTGGACGATTTGAAGCCGATTTGACTAATATTCTGACTAGAAGGATTAAAAATGTATTATTCAAATCCCGATTGTTTTAGTATTCTTATGAGTTTAGAACCTAAATCGGGAACATGATGCTTTTTTAGATTACCTGATCTATTAAAATTGCTATTTATTCGGAAATCGGATCGCAGTCGGATTTTGTAGTGTACGCTTCATGGCTTTGGGCAAAGTATAATTGAGTATTATTTCTCGTCCAGAAATCTCGAAATGAGGAGGAGGGGTTTCAATTTTGATACTTAACATTTGATATATTTCCTGCACTCAAAAATGCTATTGAGACTTTTTCTACATAGTTTTTCTAAAATCATATATACTTTAGGTTTGCATTATATTAACGATTTATGTTATCTAACTGTTTATATGTTTCCGGTGTTGGGGTGTAATTTCAATTAAAAAAATAAAATAATAATAATAATAATAATTTGAGGCAGGTCGTTAAAAGGAAGGAGAAGGAGACGAGATACTTTACTCCAGGCATAACCCCGTGGCCTAACCCCGTGGATTGTACTGTATTGAACAGCAAAGGCATTTGAAGCACTCTAGCAGTTATCTGTTCCACCCCTATTTTTCAGGATTTATAAAATGTATTAAATCGATATTTCTTTTTACTTCCTCGAGCTTACTTACCTCGGAGTGGCGCAGGCGCAGCTCTCTTCTACAAAAGATATAAGATAAAATCACGTAAGAAAACATGTTAAGTTATGTAATAGGTAGTCTGAAAGTACCCAATTGTTTTAGTTTTGCATCTTAGTTGTGCACGAACAACTTTACAACTCTGGGGCTACTTTATTGTTGTAGTCAGGGGCGTACGCAGGGGGGGGGTTTTGGGGGTTCAAACCCCCCCCCCCCTTTGGTATTTTAATGTATGTAAACCCCCCCTAAAAAAACCTAAAACCCCCCCCTTCGGCTTTTTTTTTTTTTTTTTTTTTTTATTATAAAAAAAAAAAAAAAAAAAAAAAAAAAAAAAAATTATACCCACGGCTAACCTAAATGAGGTGACCTAACCCCCCCCCCCCCCAACGCAAAAAATGTCAAATTTTGAAATTTTGAGACCAAAAAAAAAAAAAAAGTGTCCGCTTACCCCCCCCTCCCCCCCCCCCCCCACTGAGCGACTTTTCGGCCGGCTGAGTCGCTGCGATTTTTTTTTGACCTTCAAAAAAAAAAAAAAAAAAGTGTCCGCTTACCCCCCCCCCCCCCCCCCCCCCCCCCCCCCCCCCCCCCCACTGAGCGACTTTTCGGCCGGCGCGATTTTCAAATTTTCGGGAGCAAAATATTTTAAAACCCCCCCCTTGAAAAAATCCTGCGTACGCCCCTGGTTGTAGTCTACTTAAAGAGAAGGTTGAGTTCTGGGAAGAGGTAACAAAATATTTTGTGAGCGTTATCATTGTTATTATGCAAGGGTGGAAGAACATCAGATTAAACATGTTTCCTGAAAAGCATGGCTCTTCAAATGCCTTCATATTCTAAATATGACATGAAACATCGTAAAAATCCGGGTAGGATTTTTTCGCCATGTGTTCGTGTAGTCCATATACATCATTCTGTGTACAGTGCTTGTAACTTTGCCAACATTTGGCCAAATTTCTTATCATATTGATGATTCCAGAACCTTGCAATACACACGAATACTTATATACTAGATGATCAACCTTTTCTGATAGATTCCACACCGTTTCTTTCACAATGCAATCACATGACCAGAACTCAACTTTATCTTTAAATTGACAAAGATCAGAAAGTTATCGCAGCACTATGGAAACAATATTTGTTGTAAACATAATCAATATTGAATTGTGGCACACTCCGTGTATTACCATAGGGACGTGAAATAAGAGATGTTCCTGAAAAATTAGATAATCGTGTTTTTCTTGGACTGCCGTGTAAGTGTTACATAGACCATTATTTATGAGAGACGTTGCTCAATTACTGCGTACCCGTGAAGCCAACCCAGTGGCTTTTCAGTTCGAGCACACCCACTCCACCGCTTTAAAAAGAAAAGACTTATTTATTTATTTATTTGATTTGTAAAGATCCCTAAAACATGAGGACCTTTGATTGACTTGTCAGACAATTTTTCTGTGAATAAGCGTGAAAGCCGCTCCCAGGTTTTTAGCGGATTCCCCCTCCTTAAAAAATGAAGGGGGGATGGAAAATATTTTAAGAATGCACGAATAAATTATTTATTTACCTGTCTATTCTTCCCTTTAAACATGGATGTTAAAGTCGGACTGTCACAATCACCAGAGGACGAAGGTGAATCCGATTCTAAACGAATAAAAGAAAGATAGAAAAATAGAGTGGAAGTCCTTTTTTTTGGGGGGGGGGGGGGGTTCGGAGGGGAAGTCATATCAGGGATCACTTCGCTTTGAGTAGAATGGAATCAATCCTCAAAACAAAAAGAAAAATGGTGTAAAGCACTTTCCAAGAATAATGTTTGAGCGCCTTGAGCACCTTGCATTTTATCCAACATTACTATCCTTATTATATTATCATTAATTCAACGACTACTTTGGGGTATCTTTTAAGATTATCTGGTGTGGATCCAGCCCCAAATGAAGTGATCCCTAACTATCGAGGCATCTTCCATCAGCTCGGAGGTGGATTGCAAAATTTCTGTTCCCTGCCATTCCAGTACATTCTTGCTTTGTCATTCCACGCCATGTCTTAATGTTCCTCTCCCAGTTGGTTCCCCTCTTGTTCTGGTACCTTCTACTTGTCCTTCCAATTAATCTTTCGAAAGTACCTTTCTTTTACCATTCCTATAAGGATATCTTCTTTAAATCCTCTCATATGCAGTATTTCACTGTTAGTTTTCACGTTTCCATTATATCCTCATCATTCCTATGTACATCTAATTTTCCTTCCATAGTTTGTGTTAATGCCCATGTTTCTACTCCATACAATACAAAAGACCAGACATAGCAATTCGTAAGTCTCATTCTAATTTTAATTTTCTCGCTTCTTGTTGTAAATAAGCTTTTCATTGCTACAAACGCATTCAATTTCAATCCTTGTTTTGATGTCTGCATCTCATCTGGCATCATAAGTGATATATGTTCTAGGTCGATGTAATTATTTACCTTTTTATTGCATAAGCTAAAGTTGAAATATGCAGATGTAGATTAACCTTATCAGTATTAACAAAACATTTTGTTAATGCAAAGTGTATTTTTGACTACAATTTAATTGAGATTATGGGAAATACAGTCACACTTTGTTAAAATGTCACGAAAAACTTTGGGCATCCCATTTGGCTCTTCATATTCAAATCATTTATAAAGTCATTCGTAACTTTACGCACAGCTTCAGGAAACACACCCCTGTTCAATGATATGACCATCCAGTTGCAAAACAAGAGTATGGACTATTCATCTGTCTTGCTGAAAAACAGACCTAGTTTTCTTAACATTAATGGATGGCCAAACTCCTCACTTTTAACGGTTACAGCCTCCAGTAATTGATGCATATGTTCCTCATGGTGTGCAGACAATACAGTGTCAATATTTACCCCTGCAACACTGACACACCCTTCATATCTGCAAATGTCCTGAATATCAACTCTGTGCACATGTTGAACAAAGTCAGGGACATCACACACCGAATAACGTACTCCTCTTTTGATTTGTGTCTAAGAGTGGACTTTCATTCATCCGCATTTTTTTTATTTTTATGCGCGGTGAATTACTTTAAAAAAAAAATCCATTCTGAATGCCCGAATGCTTCAAAAGAGATCAAGCGGTTTAGAATAAAGGTTGTGCCGAAAAGATTGTTCTTGTATAAGTCTATACACAGTCGACATGAAATAAAGAACACATTCCCCATTCCGAAAAATATTTGAAATCTTTTTGATTAAAGAAAAAAAAAAATCAGGATTGTTGCAAATACATTCTAGCACTGGCGTAATGAGCCGAAAATTGAAGGGGCTGAACCAGGAAGAATTGAAATATTTCTTAAGCGCTAGGAACGCAATGGAGATGACTCGGGTATTAATCCGTTAAATCTGGGAGTGGGGAGGGGAGTAGGTGGGGAGGTGAGTCGCATTTATACCAACGCCCTTTTATGAATTACTTGTCTTTTTGAGCCAAAACATTTCTTTATTTGGAACATTGCATTTAGGAGCAATTTTTATCACTGAGGTGAATAAAAGTCTTGATTTTTATATTCATATATATTTTTCTTTATTATGTGGATAAGCAGCGTAAATATGATTCTTTAGATTGTATATTTTTGTATATATTTGATCTGTCATGTTTTTGAAGAAAGATTTTTTTTTTGTTACACATTACACTTAGTAACATATCTGAACCTGTCTTGAGGAAACACTTCTAAACGGTTCCTCATGGAACATTCTAAATCCAATTATATCACAAATATCACATAATTTCATTTTTGTTCATACACATCATAAACTGATTCACACCATGTTTCACACATTTCACGATAACCGCTTTAATGAAAATGATGAATTTTTTACAAAATTAGCAAAGGAGATCTAAGGTAAGTGAGGGCACAATAATGATAATAATGATAATTATAATAGTAATAATTATAATAATGATGACTATAATAATGATAATAATAGGCTGTCATGTCTGTCAATTTTGACACTCCTAGCACTCCACAATTATTATTACCCCGGCTTTAGGCCCGCTTTAGGATGGCTCCCTTTATGGCGCTCCAGCATTTCAAGGAACTAATTCCTGACAGGAAGCCATGTACCTCACCCGGGTCGAGTGTGGCAAATGTAGATTAATGTCTTGCCAAAGGACATTAGTGTTGTGGTGGGACCATATGATCCACTGTCCGGTGACTTATCCACTCGACCACGACACCTCCATCTTCCTATATGAATGTGACTTACCTCCCATCTTAGTTGAGCTGGAAAGGCCAATGAACAAAAAGAACAAGATAACCGACGCGAAGATGAAAACAACTCTGGAACAATTCATTGCTCTTTCTGAGTTTACAATCTTGACTGTGACGAAAAGTTAAAGATTATTTGAAGTTTGACGTCAAACATGAAGCAGCTGTTAATCTGTGCAAGTGATAGGAGTTTCGAAATACACCTGGAACAGATGAAAATGTGACTGTCCTCTCAGAGGAGTATGTTGTCTCGTGTCGAACGCGAAGAATAAACATGTTCATGAACGTGAAACCTTTTTATTAACAAAAAATGTTTGTGACAATGAAATTCAATTAAAGCGAAAGGATTAAAAGTATTTTCGGCGTGGCGCAGTATTAGCCTTTGTTCCAGTCTTCTTTTTTCTGCGTTTTAAAACCGTATAACAAAATAAACGAATTAATGATCCTTGTTCGCGACTGTTCCAAAATGTTATGCCTCATGGTAACGTCATGAAGAATGTTATGTAATTGCTTACCTCTATAAATAAGAAAATAAGTATCAAGATGCCCTTGCACGTATAAATAGTACATGAAATACTCTATATACTCCTTGATAGAAGGCAAATCTAGAGAGCAAGAGATTTACACCCTCATATTGAATAATGTATTACTCTAAAAAAGGACAATAGCAGATTTGTGTGTCTCGAACCAATACTGATAAAGAGAGACTCATGCAATTGGAGTTGTTGATGATTCGTATCGGGATTTAGTTTTATTGGCATATATATTGTTTTCTTTTGTTCATTTAACAAGTCGTGTAATTGCATTGTGAAAAAACCATTTGAAAATGATGGGAAATCCTCAAGAGGCCGATCACCAATATAAGTATTGGTATAATTATTATGCTAAGCTGTGAGGTTTTGGAATCATGACAATTATGTGAACTTGGCCCAGTTTTGTTCAGAGTCACATGCACTTTTTATAAAAATGATGCAGGCATGTGACCACTGCTCTACCACTGAGCCATCGCGTCTCCTGCTTCTTGTCATACATGTATTTCGAAATTCGAGGGCTATACTTTCAGGGATAATTTTCTATTATACCCATCCATGGGCGTCAATCCTTACATAATACCTATTGTTCGGGGGGGGGGCGGGGGGGGGGGGGGTGAATGAATAGATCATCCCCCCTGAACAATAGGTATCAATTACAGATCTACGCCCATGCCTTCCACAATAAAAGAAAAAGAATGAAAAAGCTCAAAAATTATTTGTTAACCTTTTCTTTAAAAAGACTGCAAGGTTACATGACGTTGACCGGTTTGGATTACCAATATGAAAGCTAAATGCTTTTTGAATATGAGCGACAGCGATCTGTTTACTTAATAACAGCAAATCCAGCGTACCTTTTAGAATATTACTTAACAATAAAGCTTTTACCGCATTAAGATGTAATGCAGCACCTGCGAATTAGAGTCGGTAAGATTAATTTTATTTGTATTATCTATTCAATGTGTTTGTGCATATGAATTAACTATATTATCACATGGAACTAGAGAGAGAGAGAGAGAGAGAGAGAGAGACGTGCTTCGGATTTTCCAATATTGTATTACTTTTTAGAATGTAGGTTTTATGTCACATCATTCTTTAATAAATACATTTGTAATTAAATATCCAATTTAACGAAGGTGTGATAATGCGTAATTTCAACCTCGGTCTAATCTTCCAATAAATAGGCGCACTCGATCATTCTATATAATGTGAAAAAAAATATTTCGAAATTGATAATAACAACATGCACTTTTTATAAGAGTGAACTGTAAAATGTCTTTGCATATTACGTCGAAAATGAAATAGCTTTAAATCTGTGGAAGTGAAAGGAGATCAGATATACACCTGGAACAAATGAACACGTGACTGTCCTGTCAGAGGAGTATGTTGTTTTGTGTCAAACGTGAAAACTGAAAATTTTCATGAACTTGCAGCCTTTTGTTAACAATCTATTTGTCATAATTAAATTTAATTAAAGCAATAGGATAAAAGTATTTTTCCGCGTGACGCAATTAGCCTTTGTCTTTTTTTTCTGCGTTTTAAAATCGTATAACAAAATAAACGAATGAATGATCCTTCTTCGCGACTGTTCCAAAATTACCAACCAAATACTAATAAAAAGAGAGTCATACAAATGGAGTTTTTTGTAATTCGTATCGGGATTTAGTTTTATTGGCATGTATATTTTTTTCTTTTGTTCATTTAAATGTCAAATTGTCTTTTTTGTTGGTAAAGATCAAGTCATGTAATTGCATTGTGAAAGTAACCGTTCGGAAGTGATGGGAAAAGGCTGAACACCAGTATAAGTATTGATATAGTTATGCTAAGCTGTGAGGTTTGAAAATGATGTGAGCGTGGCCCAGTTTTGTTCAAAGTCACATGCACTTTTTATATATATGTGTTTATGGGACAACACAAACATGTTACAGGCATGTTGTCGTGGTCCACAGCCTTTCGATTTAGTTTGTTTGTTTGTTATACCTGACTGCTAAGAAAGCATGTGTTTGCTTGTAGGTAAGCAACTAGGGGACTGACGGTTTTAAGTCCTCTCCGAAGGACTTGGTAATGAGGATTGATGCCTTACCAAAGGGCACTAGCGCATCGATTTGGTTTCGAACCCGCGACCTCCCGGTTACGAGGCCACTGCTCTACCACTGAGCCCATCACGTCTCCTGCTAATGGTCATACGTGTATTTCGAATTATGAGGGCATTTTAAGTGCCATACTTTTCAGGGGATATTTTTCTATTATATTCTTCCACACTAAAGTAAAAAAAGAATGAAAAAGCTCAATTATTTGTTCACCTTCTCTTTAAAAAGACTCAATAAAGGCCAATTCAATGTGCCTTTTAGAATATTACTGAACAATGAAGCTTTTACCGCATAAAGATGTAGGGCAGCACCTATGATTTAGAGGCGGTAAGATTAATGTTATTTGTATCATCTATACAATGTGTCACATTGACCTACAGAGAGAGAGAGAGAGGCGTGCTTGGGATTTCCCAATATTCTATCACTTTTTAAAATGTTTGTTGTATTTCACATCATTCTTTAATAAATCCGTTTGTAATTAAATATCCATTTAACGAAGGTGTGATAATGCGTAATTTCAACCTAGGTCTAATCCTACATTCAATAGCCGCAATCGATCATTCTACATAATCGGAAAAAAATGACTCGACATTGATAAGAACAACATGCACTTTTAATAAGAGTGAACTGTGAAATGGCTTTTCACATTAAAATGCAAGTTAACCAATTGTATTAATTATAGCCCGTGTCTATATAAAACATTTGGTAACTAAAAGCGGGGTTTTACGGGGTTTGACAACAATAGCTACAATTAATACAGAATTACGTAATTTTTTATCAATTGCTTCGAATTTGGATTTCACTCAATATTAAGATCAATTTTCTTGTTACAGAAAAAGAGCATATTATGTTATTGTATGCTTACTGGAACAAAATTAGAAGAATATTAATTTGGTCTAGAACGCTGTTCAATGGTGGTATGAGGAGGGGTCAAGGTATAGTGGTTCATTCACTTGAATCTTAATTTTAGGTTTGAGGGTTCGAATCCCAGCCCGGCACTAACGTCGTTTGGGAAGACTTTCATCCATATTTGCCACTCTCCACCAAGGTGTAAATGGGTACTTGACCATTTCTCCGGTAATTATAAGTGCAGGGTCCTTGGAAGGAAGAGGAATGATACTGTCGAGGCTTCCCTAGTAAACAAATTATTATTATTGTTATAATTTTTTGCTAGGCCTATGTATAAAGCATGTGAGGGTGAGACGAGTCTGTGCATTAATGGGAGTGTATGCTCCAATGTTGTGTATTTTGAGGACATTGTGTGGTATGTGTGCGGAAGTGTGGTCGGGTGATTGGTATGTGTGCGTGCGTGCGCGCGCGCGTGTGTTAGGGTTTGTGCGCGTGTGTTTGTATGTGTGTGTCGGGGGGGGGGGGTGTTCAGCTAATTTCAGATTAAAGGTAGACACCCCCCTCTCTCTTTTGACAACCACAACAAGTGCAGTTTTATCAGCTCTTCCAAACCCTGTCATTTGGAAATAGCTTGGGGCAATTCACATGAAACGGGACAGGGAATATGATGGTGGTAATTCCTTCCTCCCCTACCCCACTCCCCACATGCCCCAACTGTTTATAATACTACATATTTGAACATGCTATTGGCATCTGTTTTTCACTCTTTCTCCCTATCTCCATCTTTCTTTCTCTCTTTCTCTCTTACTATCTCACAACATTATTTATTTTTCATTTTCATGACATCAACTTCTCTCACCATCAAAGAGTTCTCTCTTATATCTTTACTTTTCCATTTTGCTCTCTTTCTCTCTCTCTCTCTCTCTCTCTCTCTCTCTCTATCTCTTTGTTCTCTCACGGTCTGTTTCCAGACTTTTCCACGTATGATACAATTATTCATCCAACCGTTTGCACATTAAAAATAAAATGATATGAAGAGAATATTGTATATAAGATGAAACAAATTAGGTTCAATTTATTTATTTTTCTCAAAACAACAAAATATTGTAATTCACCATGTTCACAAATTATAAAATTGAAGGTCAGATATTCAGCTCAAATAGCCTCATCTGCTACTTGACATGATTACAATTTCAATCTTATGCATTTGCAACATTATTTTTTCCATGTTTTTTTGTTAAAAGCATAAACTATTTGTAAGCCCTGCTTTTTGTATCTTGGTATCATGATTTACACCGTAGTACAAACTTAATTATGAAAACATAATGATTTCTTTTTTTTAAACAAATTTACCCATAACTCAGTTTGTTTTTCTCCACTGAAACAATGACCATCCGATGTACAAAAGAACATCATTTAGAGTGTTGGTTGCTTTGTGGTTCACATTCACACCAAGGACATGTCCTGCTCTTTTAATTATGAATAATGCGTGAGATTGAAATCGGCATTTCTCGATACTTTTGCGATCAGGGGCTACAGGAGTGATGAAATATCCCAAAAGGGGCGGTGCTTTGAACGTGGGTTCATCACATGGGCCTTTCAACTGAATTATGTGCACAGATCTGATGAGCCATCAAAAAGGATTTGAATTTACAACAAAATAAATCATATTATAGCACAACACTGCAAAAGTAGGAAAATCGACTTACAAGATATTGTAAACAAACATAATTCTGGTAAACACACACATTTGATGAAGTGATTTAAGTCGCGCCAACACCGCTCCTATATCAAGTGGCTGTGCCTTCCCGATCACATGAGATAAATAAGCCTGTTAGCCAATAAATTAGTCATTTAAAACAATATCAAACGTACAATTCTTATTGCGTCCAAGTTTTACGACCGGGGAAATACTATGTACGAAGCCGATATCTTAGAACAACGATGTATCCTTGTATAGCAAAGACCAAGTCCTCTGGAATCTGATTCGGTTCAGATAAAACATATGCCCTATTTTCAGCATTTATTATTTAGGTTTACCCATAGTTCAGATTTTATCTTAAAAATCAAAACCTATTTATTGTGCCCCAACAGTAAAGGCGCGAAGATTGAGAACATCAACATCCAACCTTCAGTATTTTCTATGTGTTTGAATGTGGGATGAGTGGTTGTGTGGGTGTGCGTGGACGTGTTTGTTTAAACCTTATCAGATTAATACCATTATGTTGAAATTCATGAAAATGTAGGCCTTTGTTCAAAAGATGATTCAGAAACCAAATAATTAATAAGTCGAGTCAAACCTTTTTCGCGTTAATTTCCCTTCATTGCTACACTTATAAATGTTGAAGTGTATTTTTCTTTTATAACGTTCCATTACATAATGGCAATAGTCTGACCCCCAAAAGGCGTGTTTTTAAATCATTTGATTTTTAACAATGTAATGGATATAGAATTCACACAATCAAATACAGAATTATTTACATACAGTCATGTACTTTAAACATGACTAAACAATTACTTTAATGTGTTGGCGATTGCAACAGTATTTGTCTGGTTAAACGGATATTGATCATTTATCATACACAAGTAAATTTTATATGCACATGAACAACACAACTACAACTTGGTGCCACTTTTCTTCTAAAGTTTCGTTATACACATAAAGAGAAAAGAAGTAAATCAACATCTTGATCGTCAAATCTCTGTGAATACTCATAATCTCAGTTGGTATAATAAGTGAATGATATATGAAGAAGAAGAAGAGTGAATCGCTATGTACGTCAATCACGTGTTTTCGCAAACCATTACCATGATGGTTAATACCTCTAAGACAAACTTCGACTCAAAGCCTATTGTTTCTCATAATATTTAAATTCTTTGTCTTCAACAAAGTCGTCTCTGCCGACATCGGTGCCGCCTACCACCTGGTTGTTGAGCTCACACACACCGATGACACGCAGTCATCTCGCTTGTTACACTCGGCACCGCATTTAACCAATGACAATCCATGTTTGGTTTTGATCACGTGATATTGAAGGCGCCGTCTCTCGATCCGTTTGAAGAGGGAGGTCTTCTGTGGGCAATGCCTGGTGAATTGTGGTAAAATCTGTGGAAAATAACCGAAATAAATGTTTGATGTAATGTTTAGAAATACCTATGAAAATGTTGGCCTATATTAAAACACGATCGCAAAGGCTTTCAAAGAATGAACCGCAATCGTTTTCAATAGCCTTAGTCATCACCTTTTAAAACATGCGAGCATTGCAGCGACGTATTACATAATCCAAACATATTTTCTTTGGGATATATGAAATAGTGTATTTTAATTGCCTTTGAGCTTATTTCTAGGAAGTCTTTGTGAACGTGTTATGAATTATTATAAAGTTTAAAGATGCGATGCTAGGCAAAGATTAACCCCTTTCAACCCACTTAAAGATTACGTAGGCATACACTGGACATCAAAAATACATAAAAAAGACTACACCTGACTGATTTTTTTTAAAGGCCAAGTTGAAATTTCATGTAGCCTGTCGGATAATCTCGAATTTCTCCTGAAAGATCGTAAAAATCACACACTGTCTAAAGCAACGGTTTGACTTTTTTTCACTCTCTCTCTCTCTCTCTTTATGTTCATTGTATTATTTTGTTTTTGAAAGAATGTTTAAACAAGTCCAGTGGCCGTTGGAGAAGAAGGCATTGGACTATATGGCCATCTATATTAGCTTACTTTCATAGTAGGTATACAGAGAGATGAAATTACGTTAAAATTATGAAAAATCTTTTGTCCATAATATAGACCTATAATACAATACCTATATCGAATTCCATTATAAGGCAACGGATGCGTTTAATTTTTCCACACAATAGATTCATTTTTTGTTTATTTGTGTCGGGGGGGGGGGTGAGGGGCTATGGATGCTGCAGGCGAAAAAAATATTATTCAAGCCTCCCCCGCGCTGCCCCCCCTTCCCACTGTCGTTCATATTAATAATTAGACAAATATTTATTTTTGAACAAAACTATACAAACTTCTAACTCAACATCTGTAAACGAGGATACAAAACAAAATGGCGAAAATTTGCGAAGCAAAAACGCTCCGTCGGCTAACTTTCCCACTGCCCCAAATTATGTATGTATATTGTATATTTTTGCTCCGTCTTCTTGCAATAGATGCCCCTCTTCACCCACCCCCCCCCCCCCCCCATTTAGTGTACAGAAATAAAACGACTCTCCCTGATATTAAAACATACTTTGCTGATTGCTATCTGTATAGGGAAATGCTACTTCTAGCATTAGCTCAACCATGAAATATTAATGATATTAATAACAACGATGATGGTGATAAATAACAATGATGATGAAAGTAATACATGTAATACTACAACTAATACAACTATTACTAATATAATGATAATAATAGTAACAACTACGGTAATAATACTAATAATGATAACACTTCTACTAAAAATTAATAATAATCGTAATTAAAAATAATAAAATGATAATAATAGTTACATACTAATGTTTCTAATAACTGTACTATCGCAACTTATAGTGTCTTATCTGGATTTTACTAATCTTTGATAATAATGATGATGATAATAATCATAATTTTGTTTACAGGAAAAGCCTCATCAGCTTCAGTGCTGTTCTGCCAAATGGCCCTGCAATTATTATTACCCTACGAATTGCCAGGTACACATTTACAGCTGGGTTGGAAATGGCGAATGTGGGTTTATTTCTTGCCAAAGGACATTGGTGCCGGTCTGGGATTCGAACCCTAAACATTAGGAGTGAGAGTCAAGTGAATGGACCACTTTACCATGACACCTCCACATAATTTTGTGAATATTTACCTGGCGTAGGAGTCCGATATTCTGTAGGCGTTTCAGGAGTGCCCTGTTATCAAACAGAAATGTACCATTCTCTCCCGTCAGTATAATCATAACACATTATTTCATGAAATAACTTTAATTATTTTATTGTGAATACTTTATTTCATGAAAACGGGGTAATATAGAATTATATACGTAACTTAGTAGGAAAATATGAAACGACCCGGCTACCTAGCAATGATCGATGTGCATCGTGTTATGAAAACCTATTTCTATTCTCACTCATAATCGATGTTTGATACTTTTATTTGTAAGTGAGAAAAAGAAAAATCTATGTTAAAAGTACATTGCACACATGTATAAAATTAAATAAATGAATGAATGAATGAATAAGTGATTAAGCGAGTGAGTAAAATAGAATGAATGAATTGTAATTTGAACGTTAAATCAGTTCATCATGTTATGAACAAAATTATTTATAAAACAAATGAGTTACTAAATTATTTAAATAACACCGAATTATATTCTTCCAAGCAAATGTGTGTATCAAGTATGTCATATGACCCCGTTATGGACAACTTACACTTGTTGACCTTGTCGGCACGGTTGTTTCACCTCTGACACCTATGGTTGGAATAAGAATAGCAGTAAAAAGACGAGCATTAAAAGATGCAATGCTAGGTAAAGACTAACCCCTTCGAACCCACTACAAGATTACGTAGACCTACACTTGACATGGAAATACATATAGCATATCCCTATACCTGACC
The DNA here is from genome assembly GCA_035222895.1 of Strongylocentrotus droebachiensis. Lineage (NCBI taxonomy): Eukaryota > Metazoa > Echinodermata > Echinoidea > Camarodonta > Strongylocentrotidae > Strongylocentrotus > Strongylocentrotus droebachiensis. The sequence goes on from JAVYIG010009523.1 coordinate 45,291, forward strand.
GATTTATTAAAGACTATACGTTGAAATTTCATGTAGCCTGTTGGATACTTTCATATTTATTTCTAAATACATTACAAGGCAACGGATACCTTCAATATTTACACAACGGCAGACTCGTGTATCTTTAGGGGGCACGGAGGTTTGGATGCTGCGCTCCCAAAGGTATTATTTACGGCCCCAATCCCGCCCACGTTTTTGCCCCATTTTGATAATGAGAAAACATTCAATTATTACACAAAGTTATACAAAATCTTAACTCTATATCTAGCGAGGATACAATACAAAATGACGAACATTTCCGAAGAATAAACGCTATCTCGGCTTACTGGCCCACTGCCCAGAATACTTGTATGTTTATTGTATATTTCCTACTCGGGATTGCCAGTGCCGTGGGCATGAGGCCAGGCAATCCACACAAAATAACAACAGCAACAACAGCAACACTAATAATAATAATACCAATAATAAAATGATAATAATAGTTACATTTATTTAGCCCTTAATGTTTCCAATTGCTGTATGCCTACTATCATAGCCAATAGTGTTTTATCCGGATTCATCTTATCTTAAATAATAAATGATAATAATGATAATAATCATGATTTTGACTACCAAGAGAAGCCTCATCAGATTCAGTGCTATTTTGCCAGAGGGCCTTGCAATTAGTATTACTTTAGCGATTGCCAGGTACCCAATTAAACTGGGTAGGAAGTTGCAGATGCTGATTAAAGTCTTGTCAAAGGAAATTGGTGCCGGAATGGGATTCGACCCCTAAACATTAGGATTGGGAGTCAAGTGAACAAACCTCTTTACCATGACACCTTCATATCAGTTTGTGAATACTTACTTGGCGTTGGAGTCCGTATTTCTGTAGGCGTTTCACGGCTGGCCTGTTATCAAACAGAAATATACAATTCTTTACCGTCAGTATAATCACAATAGGTAATTCATGAAATAACTAAAATTCTTAGAATGTAATTTTATGTAGATTTCACGAAAACAGGGTAATTCAGAATTACATACATAATTAAGTTGAAGAATAAGAATCCAGTAATCAAGCAATCAATATTAAGTGTATTGTTTTATCATTCAACTTGGTGTAATGAAAATTATTACTGTTCTAAATATCAACAACTAAATGAAATTAAATGAATACATGAATGGATAGGTGATAAAGCGAGTGAGTAAAATAGAATAAATAAATTATAAGATGAATGTTAATTCAATATATGATGTTATACAACATTCATCTGAGAAAAAAATAGTTAGCTAATAATTCTTTAAATTACACCAAATTACAGTCTTCCTAGTGAATGTTTGTATGTCAGATGACCCCTTTATGGAGGATAACTCACACTTGTTGACCTTGTCGGCACGGTTGTTTCATCTGTGACACCTTAGGATGAAATAAGAATAGCATTAAAAAGACCATCGATCAGATTTAAACAATTAGATTTAGAGGGGGAAAAGATCTTCAGTGATCTTTATTGAACCACTCAACGACAAATGAGCTGGAGATGCAGCTTTTACCTCTCCTGTTCGCATATTCTGGACGAGCTACGCCCTCAACTTAAAATCATCACCAACATGCCAACAGTAGAAACAAATCAAACAGAATTTTGAGACCTTTCTGTTCTAAAACCTTACGCATCCTTTGAACTTACACTGTCACTGCTTGGTAACACTAACTCGTGGATGGCATCTTAGTGGAAAAGGTGCTGTATGATTTGCAACTATCTCATTATGAAACATGTAGAGCACTTGGAAAACAGTGCCAATACATAGTTAAGTATACATAATATAAACATTCACTTCTCTACGCATCCCCAAATACGAACAACTTGAATATATTTCGATTCGAGTTTCTCAGTTTCAGGTGATTGTTATGCAATAAATTTTGCAGTGGGATCAACGTTTATGATTTATTTCTCTTGAAAATTATGTAATTACTTGATTTATTGGATGCATTTTATATCAAAGCTCTTGGATACATAAAATGCCATTACATATAAAATAAAACTTACATTCAGGCGCTGTCCTAGAATTTTTTTTTTTTTTTTTGAGGGGCGCACAGGCTTGGGGATTCGTGCATTTATTCGGCATTTGCTCTTAGATTCATTCAATATTTTTTGAATTTTAAATTGAGGTGAAATATGTTTTATGATGGTGGGGGGGGGGGTGATTTCCTGTCATATATGGAACCGCAACAGCTTACATGTATAATCAGCGTAGCTGTAGGTGTACTCCCCTGGGCACGTTGAACCCGACCGGCATGAGACAGTGATGACACATGGATTGACCGTCTCGCAGTACGGAGCCCACTGTGCCGTCTTGTTACTGTTATCACACCGGCTCTACAGGGAGGGGTTAAAAGCATTGCAAGCAGGAACCCTCACGCATACCCCTTTGGTGATTCTGATCGTTGATCCTGGGTCACACTCGATCGTGATCGTTGGAGATCCTTCCCCATCTTTTTGACATCCTGTAACTATATGCGCAATTTGATACAAAGTTGTAATTGTGATGGTGAACACATTTTCATGTTTAATTACAAAATATAACATACATTTATTTTTCTATCAGATTAATTTATTTTCATTTATGCTAGGTTCACACCGACGCCGAATTGATGGCGCATTAAATCGGCGAGCAAAGCGGCGTCAAAGCGTAACAAAGCTTAATTAAAGCGTAAAGACCGTAATAGAGCGTGAGAAAGCTTTGAGCAATTCGGGACATTCGGCAAGAGCGCCAATTTTTTTTAAACTGTTTAAAAATTTGAGGCGATCTGTCACGAATTGCGTAAAGCGGGGAGAGCGTATTAAAGCTTATGAAAGCGTCACAAAGCTTATCAAAGTTTTGCTCAAAGCGTAGGAAAGCTTAACAGATTTTAAATTTTTGGCGCTCTTGCCGAATGTCCCGAATTGCTCAAAGCTTTCTCACGCTCTATTACGGTCTTTACGCTTTAATTAAGCTTTGTTACGCTTTGCCGCCGCTTTGCTCGCCGATTTAATTCGCCATCAATTCGGCGTCGGTGTGAACTTAGCAAAACATATCTGAGGAGATCGTGAGATAATGACGCCGAATTGATCGCCGATTTAAAGCGCGACATTCGGCGTCGGTGTGAACTAGGCATTAGATAAATATGCATTACATTATTAGAAAAGAAATGTAATTTGAGAAAATTAACGACAATATAAGATTAAATCATTGAGTTATAGAAGAAAGACACGATTATTTGGAACTGTTTGGTTTTCATCCCGTAGAAAGAAATCGAGAAGTGCAATCTATTCACAAAATACTTCCAATGTTAACACCCAAAATAGCCAACCAGTGAAACGTGCCTTTGTTTATCGAGGTAAAGTAATATGTATAGGAATATGCTGGATATTTAGTCCGCGTTTTGGCATAATGTGACACAGAAGCGTAGTGCCAACAGACGAGGAGTGCGAATATCTACGATTTCAAGCCGATTCGGCTATCATTCTGACTAGAAGGTTTAAATGCACTAACATTCCGATTATCAGGTGGGCTGTATCTAATACAGACCACCTTATATTTTTGTTAAAATCGCCTTTATTATTTATTTATCAGGTGGGCTGTATCTAATACAGACCACCTTATATTTTTGTTAAAATCGCCTTTATTATTTATCAGGTGGGCTGTATCTAATACAGACCACCTTATATTTTTGTTAAAATCGCCTTTATTATTTATTTATTATTTATTTATTTTTCTTATTTCGACCCACTTTTTGTTAACTAAATAACTTAAAAATGGCTTAATCAAATAACTTGAAATTTGGCACACATATGTATAGGCATATGGAGAAAACACTGTAAGGTTTTAAACCTTGACCTTGACTGATGACGTCATCTAGGCGCCATTTTGTGAAATTTTCTGAAAATTTACTCATGATCATATTTTCATAACGGTAAATCATTTCTCATTCATATTTATCATGATCAAGGTCAATATCAGTCCTGTCAATTTCGTGTCAAAAAACGTGCGCGTGCGCGTACGTCCGCGCGTCAGTGCGCGCGCAAAATTTTATAATGCTGAGAATCGTCTCAAATTTATTTTGCATACGTTTAAGGCCATTTTAAGCATTTTATAAAAAATCGCGCACACGCGCATGCGAGCGCGTTTTGGCGCGTTACACCATTACAAAACATAGAATCGCCATTTTTTTTCTTTCAAGATATTTTCCATATTTTTACAAACAAATTGATACCATGTTTATCTCTTTATGACTATTATTAACGGAATGAGCGTTCGCTTAACATAAATGTCCGTGCGCGCGAGCTCTTGTAATACATAACATACATGGGCAAAAACATGCCTATACACAATCCATTATAGCTCTTTGGGATGCACCTGGACCCCAATTCTGTTTTGATATTTGAAAAGAGTATGAGTCGGATATATGATTTCATGTCTCATTTGGCCATTAAGTGTATCGTGACATCATCTTAATGGCCTTGGAACTCAAAATACGAATTTGCATATTATGACGTCAGCATATTTATGTAAAATTGATTGTTTCTCTGTAAATATTGATCGATTTTCTTCCAAATTTCGATATGTTGTAGCTAAGACAATTCTCTACAAGCTAGGTGGCCACCAATTTTCATTTTGATCACGTCATCATAGTGAAAATTACGATTAAAGGGCACATATCAGAAATGTCTTAAGTTGTGTGTTATGCCTGTGGAAGGTGAATTTCGTTCACATCATTAATCTACATGACATTGTTTTTTAGCAGTACCTCGCTTATTTTTGCTCTATTTTGTGTCAAATTTTAGTTGACCAGCCCACCTATACTTGTTCTAAACAAGTATTATATGTCTAGTTTATCAGGTGGGCTGTATCTAATACAGACCACCTTATATTTTTGTTAAAATCGCCTTTCTTTATTATTTATTTTTCTTATTTCGACCCACTTTTTTGTTAGCAAGATAACTTTGAAATGGTTCAATCAAATGCTTTGATATTTGGCACACATATGTATTAGTCCGGCAGCCAAATCCAGATTATTGGCCTAACCTTGTTTTAGGGTCTATAGTTTTTTTTTCAATGGATTTTGATTGCCTAGACCTTCTATTTCAAGAATCCGATTGCTGACACTCTGTCAGCCTTGAGCAATTTTAGATATATGACGTCATACAAAATGGCCGCCAAAGTACATGATTTTCCTTTAAAAATGAACAATAAATATATAATAAGGATTTTTTTCTAGAATTTTGGGCAGCCAAATGTCTGTATCTCACCAGGACATCACCAAAAAAATGTTTTGTGATGTTGCATGGCCATAGATGAGCAGCTTATTTGCATATTTTGAAATAGCGCCCTCTATAAACATATTAATTTGAATAAAATATGTGTGCCAGCCAAATGCCAATTTCTTAAATCTATGTCACGTTGAAATCATATCAAATGCTTTTTTGGGGCAACAATTGCAGTTGTGCTGCATTCATCTTTCATCTTGTTTGGTCCAAATTTAGATAGGGTAGGTGTGGGGAATTGGAGACCCTTAAGCACATTTGCATAATTTACATAAACATGAACAATGTTACACATGCAGAAAGTTTTGTATTCTCTTCAGTAACTTTTCTCTTTATTTGGTAACAAAATTGTGGTCATGATGTAACTGATTACTAAGATAACAATGATTAATGACGGCATCACCAAAGGTCTCTCATTACCTACATGTGTAGGTAATAAGGGACAGTTACAAATCAAGACATTTTAAATACAATTTGAATGAAAATGGGATTGTTATAGTTAGTTCAAACACTTTTTGAAAGAGATACATGTACATGCAGCCAATGAACTTACTGTAATTTTGAAACGATTTTAAAACAATGTGGCCCAAAATATTTCTGTAGTTTTTTTTTTACAGTAACAAAGGTGCTTTAAATTATGTTTAAATACTTTCAGAATAATGTTCTGGCAATGTGACTTTTACATTGATCAAACTCACAGCATAGAAACAACTTCTTAACATGAAATACATTCAAATTAGAATGGTGACACGAACAACAAAATATGTTTCATGATAGTGCCTTTCAACATAAAATGGACAACTGGGGGAAAGTAGGCCCCCATCTTGGACCTGGTGTCCCCGATTGCCTACACACATTTCTGATCAGACACCATTCATAATGTGCGCTGCAACACCCATTCACAACACACAATGGCCATAAGTTTTCTGTGATGGTTGGCACACTTCATGAACTTCCTTTTAAAACTAATTTTTAAGAGCCACCCCTAAATATATGCATATCCCACAACATTCAGTGAATTTTTTTTTTTTTTATATCAGAGCAAAATTTTACGATCAAAATTGCTTATCTTGGTCAATTTTGCAAATGTTCTCAGACAGAGAACGCATTGTAGTCTTCGAAATGAATAGGATGAATGCAGTATTGAGTAGTGTTGTTAAAGGCCACATATGGCGCTAAAGCAATATTGGAGCCAATATGGCAGTGATGGGTTCAAGCTTGGTGGTCTCCAATTCCCTACGGTCTCCAATTCCCTACACCTGCCCTACATATGTCAAGAAACAAAAATGGCTATGAAAGAATTCATTTTTCATCAAATCGGTGAGAAGTGGTTTTACGGCACACATTATTATTCCATTGATAGGCTTTATTTAGACCAGCATTGCTCCAACAGCAATACAGCAGTTGACATCTGTACTAGACAGATGCATGAGTTTCAAAAGAAAGTACCTGGTGGATTCTATGACACAATTTCCAAGAAAGTTCAAACCATGGCAGCCATAAAGAAGTCAATAAATGTTGGGGTACGAAAGTCTATGAAAAGTTGATCTACTCCAGAGTAATAGGACTGCAGGCAAGTTCAAGAGAGGTCAATGTCAAGGACATTTTGTCATAAAAGCTTTTACCAGTCCCAACACTCTTTGATGATTCTGGAAACGAGCACTCCCATGTCAAAGGCGGACTTATAGAATTTGACAAAAGATGAGATGTCAGCTAGGCATGAGACACTGGAACAACCTTGTACAGTCATTGATGGTTGTGCTCTACTGTGGATGAAAATCTGATGATGTTTGCTTAGTGTTTGACAGATCCAAGAGTATCTAGAGGTCATAACGGGTCGAGAGTCTTCCAACTGAGTCCCGCGTCACTGCTGCCCTCCAAGAAACTATGTCTCACTGTTCGTCGTCGTCGTCGTTGTCATATAGATCATGGCTCATTCTTGTGACCCGTTTGATGAGACCTTTTGATCGGCATCTGTCTCCTGCAATCCGGTAGAGTGTATTTAGTATTTAGAGGGTGGGTAGTGATTTCCCTTAGGTCGTCACTCCATCTGAGCTTGAGTCTTACTTCTTTACGTGTTCCTTCAAAGGTACCTTGAATGATAATTTGTCAAGGTTGTCCCCTGATCTTCTGCTGACGTGACCAAACTATTGTACTTGTCAATCCTGGTAGCAAGTGGCGGTTGATCTCCGATGATAGACATTAATTGTGTCCATTGGTGATGTAATCTCTTCATGATATCCCGAGTAGCTTCCTCCAACACCACATTTCAAAGGCAGATATTGCTCCCCTGTCTGCCTTTAATAATGCCCATGTCTCGCAGCCATAGAGTTCCTACTTGGAAAATAATGCCTTCATTACACGGATCTTAGTGGCCAAGGTGAGGTTCCTGTCCTTCCAGATATTTGACAGTGTTGAGGCCGATGTTTTAGCCATGGCCAGTTGTCTCTTGATATCTATCGAGCTTCCACCCTCCTTGACAATCATTGACCCAAGAACATTATATAAACTTGTCCACTTGATCAACTTCTTCTCCATCAACCACCATGCTCTGTTCCATGTATTAATTTCCACCAATCATGATCTTGGTCTTTTTCGCATTGAGCTAGGGTCCAAATTATTCACTTGCGTCCTTCACTCTTTTTTAAGGAGTTCTATTAGTTCTTCTGATGTTCTTGTTATAAGTGTTGTCAGTGGCATAATGAGCAAAAACACTTAGAGGGGCAGAAACACAATCTGCATCACCACCACTCATACATGTTACATACAGGCCCCGCGGACCGTTTTTTAAAGCGGGGGTGGGGGTGGGGGGGGGGGGGGAGGGGGGCTAAAGTATTTACGATCAGGAAGAGAGGAGCGCAAATTGGCGTTGGGTCCAGGGCCCCCGGAAGCTCGGGGGTTTTAGTCAGCTAATGTCAGATGAGCATCCATGCAGGGGCCTGCCTTAGGGCCCTAGGTGGGGTTCAAGGGGCACAGCGCCCGGAAGCTCAGGTGTTTTAGGCATTTAATAACTGTCAGATGAGCATATTTTGATACCTCATTTCACCTCGGGTCACTTTCTTTCTTTCTTTCTAGTTCTCTTTAACATACTTTATATAAAAAGTGAGGGGGGCTCGAGTCCCCTGAGCCCCGCCGTTCCGCGGACCCTGACATGTAGGCTTTTAAATAAGCACATTTTTTGCTTGACTGTGAATTTAGGGATTTGTCATTTTCCAACATTATGCTTAACAAATTATAATTTACTAAAAAGTGAGAAAAAACCCAGGAAAATCATGTCATTTCAGCAACATTTGTAAATCACTGGTATCGAATATGAAGAAAAAAACAGTTTGAATTTTATTTGGGGGGTCAACTGTCCCTAAGTCCCCCTCCCTCTCCCATCACTACGCCAGGGAGTGTTGTATTGTCGGCGTATCTTAGGTTGATGATCGTTCGTCCACCAACAGAAACTTGACCATAAAAAGCCTCATGATGAATTCAGCATAGATGTTGAAAAGTTATGGTGATATGATGCAGCCTTGACGGACAACTTGACCAATAGTGAACCTTTCGGTGTAGCCATTCTCTGTTCTTACTGTTGCTTCTTGGTCTTGGTAGAGCGACTGGATGAGTTGAATAATATGTGCTGGAAAGCCCATCTAGCTCATAATCTTCCATAGGTGTTTATGTTGTACGCATTTAAAAGCTTTGGAATGATCAATAAAGCTAGGGAGAGAAGTTGTTGAAATTCTCTGCTTTTCTCCATCGAATTTTTGAGATTGCCAATTTGGTTTCTTGTCCCTCTTTCTTTTCTGAAGCCTGTTTGTTTCTAATTCTTTCAGCAATTAAGTGAACAAGAATCTTACTGGCATGCGGAGTAATATAAACAGTGCGGGTGTTGGCACATTCATTTTTAACACCTTTCTTTGGAAGTGGGAGAAAAACAGCTCTATTCCAGTCTTGTGGCCATATTCTCCGTCTCCATATTTTGTTACACATCTTATGCATGACCTTTACGCCCTCCTCTCCACTCTCGTTGAAAAGCTTCGCAGGGAATTTTCAATACCAGGTGCTTTCCCAGGTCTCAGATGATTTCTTTCTTCCTTCGCTCCATTTTGTAAGATGTCAGGTTCAAGCATGGGCTCGTCCTCGACGCTTACTCCTTCATGAGTATCAAGTTCTTCAGTTTCATTTGCAGTATACGGTTTTACACAATAATTACTTCTTCCACCTAGCCTTTATATCTTCATCCTCTGTTAAAATGTTCCCATTTTCATCCGTCAAGACATATAGGTTTGGGTCTAGGTTTCTTGGTCAGTGACTTGATGTGTTTAAACATGTCTCTAGTGTTGCTAACTTCACTATCTTTTCATGACAACAAACTACAGTTGATAGACATCATATATGCGGCTTTTTATGCGCGAGTCTGCAGGATGATTGGGTGTTCAGAAATAGACAACATCACAAGCTGGTCATAACCGTCAAGATGAGGTTCCTGTTGAAGTGATTCCAGGCAGTGATGTCATGCCAAGGAAAGGTCTGTCCACAACATAATTATGAAGAAGCCGGCAACATCATAGTACAGCAAGCGATTCGAATTGCTGCTAATGAGAAGAGGTATGTTAGGGTCCTAGTGGATGACACAGACGTCTACATACTACTTTTGCATCATTATCTACATGACAGACTTATAAAAACGCCAATGACCATGGAGATGCCCATGCCCATCACAGATCGAACTGTTACTGATGTTTCTGCCACTGTAGACAAGTTAGGAGATATCATTCAATCGATGTTGGCATGACATGCATTGACGGGATGCGACACTCTTGGGGCATACTTTGGCATTGGATAGGGTACAATGCTGAAAGTGATGAAGCAGAAGATTCGACTCCCTTAGCACTCAGTTGGCAATATTGATGCAGCATGGTCATATGTCATCACTCAACCTACTCAATGCTTTGCTTCATGTTATGGACAATCAACAACCAGCTCAATGTCAGAGGCTCGTATCAACGTGTGGCTATCAAGGGTCCGAAGACTAGGAGCTACAAATACTCTGAACCTTGCCTCACTACCTCAAACTACTGAGCGTTTGTAGAAAATGTTAAGAGAGCTCATTTGCAAACATGTGTGTGGAAGCACGCCTTACAGTCACGACCTCACTTCGAACACATTTGTTTTGAATATTTTTGCAGAATTAAGTGTTAAATGACACCCTCTTCCGCATGGAATATTTAGGGTTCCCAACACTTTAGAGGGCTTTTAAACAAATTTCAAGATTTTGAAGCAAACTTATAAACGGATATAGTCCTGTATCGTATTGGTAGTTCGTAATTTTTAGGTTCATATAAAAGAATCTAGTACCTTAGAATACAAATCTAGTTTCTTAACGCTGTCACTAAAAACGGGCATTTATCACCATATGCCACCTCATATCTATGGGACAGAGTCATAGAGCATCAAATTTAATCGTGTTTTTTTCGAGTATTAAATTACAAAATAAAAAGAAATGTGCAGCACTATTTTTACTCACTGTATCCAGTGCATCTGACTCATGACATATGATAATCTCATGTTAAAAATTGGTATTTGGCCATCATTTTGAACTATGCAAGTTAATGTGTCTATAGAGGGCGCCATTCCGAATTATGCAAATTTACATATCATTTGTGATCATACAACATCGCAATTTTTATTTAGTGATGATTCTAGACAAAAATCAAGATATTTGACTGCCATTTAATGTAATAAAATGCTGTTAACACTTTTTATATCATTAATTTTGGTTAAAAGGGGGATTTTGGCGGCCATTTTGTATGACGTCACATATCTCAAATTGCTCAATGCTGACAGAGTGTCAGCAATCGGATTCTTCAAATTGATGGTCTAAGGAACTATAATCCAAAAAAAAAAAAACTATAGACCCTAAAACAAGGTATATCGAGATGGCTGCCGGACTATATAGGCATATGGACAAAACACAGTAAGGTTTTCAACCTTGACCTTGACTGATGACGTCATCTAGGCGCCATTTTGTGAAATTTTCTGAAAATAAACTCATGATCATATCTTCCTAACCAAAAGGTATTTCTCAATCATATTTATTATGATCAAGGTCAATATCAGTCCAGTCAATTTCAGGCAAAAAAACGCGCGCGTGTGCGTACGTCCGCGCGTCAATGCGCGCGCAAAATTTTTAAATGCTCAAAATCGTCTCAAATTTTTTTTGCATATGTTTCAGGTCATTTTGAGCATTTTATAAAAAATCGCGCGTACGAGCATGCGCGCGCGTTTTCGCGCGTAACACCATTAAAAAACATAGAATCGCCATTTTTTTTTCTTTCATGATATTTCTCATATTTTTTCAAGGAATTTGATTCCATGTTTATCTCTTTATGACCATTATTAGCAAAATGAGCGTAAATTCAAGATAAATGTCAGTGCGCGCGAGGTCTTTTAATACATAGCATATATGGGCAAAAACATGCCTATACAAAATCCGTTATAGCTCTTTGGAATGCACCGGGATCCTCATTTTTTTTTCATATTAAGATAGAGTATGAGTCGGAAATGTGATTCAATGTCTCATTTGGCCATTAAGTGTATCGTGACATCATCACAATGGCCTTGGAACTCAAAATACGAATTTGCATATTATGACGTCAGCATATTTATGTAAAATTGATTGTATCTCTGTAAATATTGATCAATTTTCTTCAAATTTTCGATATGTTGTAGCTAAGACAATTCTCTACAAGCGCAGTAATAACCATTTTTCATTTTGATGACGTCATCATAGTGAAAATTTTGATTAAAGGCCTCATGTCAAAAACTTCATAATTTGCGTGTTATGCCTATATAAGGTGAATTTAGTTCACGTTATGAATCTACATGATATTGTCTTTTAAGAATTTGTAAGCAGTATGTCGCTTATTTTTGCTCTATTTTGTCTCAAATGTTAGTTGACCAGCCCACCTATACTTGTTCCAAACAAGTATTATATGTCTAGTTTTTCTTATTTCGACCCACTTTTTGTTAGCAAGATATCTTTGAAATTATTCAATCAAATGCTTTGAAATTTGGCACACATATGTATAGGCATATGGACAAAACACAGTAAGGTTTTCAACCTTGATCTTGACTGATGACGTCATCTAGGCGCCATTTTGTGAAATTTTCTGAAAATAAACTCATGATCATATCTTCATAACCAAAAGGTATTTCTCATTCATATTTATTATGATCAAGGTCAATATCAATCCAGTCAATTTCAGGTCAAAAAACGCGCGCGTGCGCGTACGTCCGCGCGTCAGTGCGCGCGCAAATTTTTTAAATGCTCAAAATCGTCTCAAATTTGTTTTGCATACGTTTCAGGTCATTTTAAGCATTTTATAAAAAATCGCGCGTACGAGCATGCGCGCGCGTTTTCGCGCCTAACACCATTACAAAACATAGAATCGCCATTTTTTTTTCTTTCATGATATTTCTCATATTTTTTCAAGGAATTTGATACCATGTTTATCTCTTTATGACCATTATGAACAAGATGAGCGTAAATTCAAGATAAATGTCAGTGCGCGCGAGCTCTTTTAATACATATCATATATTGTCAAAAACATGCCTATACAAAATCCGTTATAGCTCTTTGGAATGCACCGGGATCCTCAATTATTTTTCATATTTAGATAGAGTATGAGTCGGAAATATGATTTCATGTCTCATTTGGCCATTAAGTGTATCGTGACATCATCACAATGGCCTTGGAACTCAAAATACGAATTTGCATATTATGACGTCAGCATATTTATGTAAAATTGATTGTATCTCTGTAAACATTGATCAATTTTCTTCAAAATTTCGATATGTTGTAGCTAAGACAATTCTCTACAAGCGCAGTAATAACCATTTTTCATTTTGATGACGTCATCACAGTGAAAATTTTGATTAAAGGCCTCATGTCAAAAACTTCATAATTTGCGTGTTATGCCTATAGAAGGTGAATTTAGTTTACGTTATGAATCTACATGATATTGTCTTTTAAGAATTTGTAAGCAGTATGTCGCTTATTTTTGCTCTATTTTGTCTCAAGTTTTAGTTGACCAGCCCACCTATACTTGTTCCAAACAAGTATTATATGTCTAGTTTTTCTTATTTCGACCCACTTTTTGTTAGCAAGATAACTTGAAAAAAGCTAAATCAAATAACTTGAAATTTGGCACACATATGTATAGGCATATGGAGAAAACACAGTAAGGTTTTCAACCTTGACCTTGACTGATGACGTCATCTAGGCGCCATTTTGTGAATTTTTCTGAAAATAAACTCATGATCATATCTTCATAACCAAAAGGTATTTCTCATTTATATTTATCATGATCAAGGTCAACATCAGTCCGGTCATTTTCATGTCAAAAAACGCGCGCATGCGCGTACGTCCGCCCGTCAGTGCGCGCGCAAAAATTGTAAATGCTCAAAATCGTCTCAAATTTATTTTGCATACGTTTCAGGTCATTTTAAGCATTTTATAAAAAATCGCGCGTACGAGCATGCGCGCGCGTTTTCGCGCGTAACACCATTAAAAAACATAGAATCGCCATTTTTTTTTCTTTCATGATATTTCTCATATTTTTTCAAGGAATTTGATACCATGTTTATCTCTTTATGACCATTATGAACAAGATGAGCGTAAATTCAAGATAAATGTCAGTGCGCGCGAGGTCTTTTAATACATAGCATATATGGGCAAAAACATGCCTATACAAAATCCGTTATAGCTCTTTGGAATGAACCGTGACCTTCAATTTTTTTTCATATTTAGATAGAGTATGAGTTGGAGATATGATTTCATGTCTCATTTGGCCATTAAGTGTATCGTGACATCATCACAATGGCCTTGGAACTCAAAATTTGAATTTGCATATTATGACGTCAGCATATTTATGTAAAATTGATTGTTTCTCTGTAAATATTGATCAATTTTCTTCAAAATTTCGATATGTTGTAGCTAAGACAATTCTCTACGAGCGCAGTAATAACCATTTTTCATTTTGATGACGTCATCATAGTGAAAATTTTGATTAAAGGCCTCATGTCAAAAACTTCATAATTTGCGTGTTATGCCTATAGAAGGTGAATTTAGTTTACGTTATGAATCTACATGATATTGTCTTTTAAGAATTTGTAAGCAGTATGTCGCTTATTTTTGCTCTATTTTGTCTCAAATGTTAGTTGACCAGCCCACCTATACTTGTTCCAAACAAGTATTATATGTCTAGTTAGTATTCTTATCATAATTTTAGAAATCGGGAAGACGATGCTTGTTTATATTTCCATATCTATTACAATTGCCATTTCTTCGAAAATCGAATCGCAGTCGGTTCGTGCAGTGTGCAAAGTAGGCAAAGTAAAATGGAATCTTAGTTTATCGTCCAGAAAATTTGAAAAGATGAGGAGGGGTTTCAGTTTTGATATTTATTATCAGGTGGGCTGTATATAATACAGATCACCTTATGTTTTCGTAAGAGCTTTTCTTGTTAGCACGATAACTTGAAAATGGCTCAATCAAATGCCTTGAAATTTGGCACACATATGTATAGCCATATGGAAAGAGCACAATAAGGTTTTCAACCTTGACCTTGACTGATGACGTAATCTAGGCGCCATTTTGTGAAAATCAACTCATGATCATATCTTCATAACGGAAAGACATTTCTCATTCATATTTACCAGGATCAAGGTCAATATCGGTCCAGTCAATTTCAGGTCAAAAAACGCGCGCGTACGCCATTATTAACAATAGCATTTCATAAAGAAAATAAAGAAACGCGCACACGCAAATGCGCGCGCGTTTTCGTTTGTCACGGCCGAACGCAAAATAATTCCTCCTAGATTTTTTTGACACAGTATTCCTCATGTTTTTCCGAACAATTTGATACCATGTTTATCTCTTTATGACCATTAATAAGGGAATGAGCGTCCGTTCAAGATAAATGTCCGTGCGCGCGAGCTCTTGTAATACATAGCATATATGGGCAACAACATGCCTATCCAAAACCCTTATGGCTCTTTGGGATGGACGGGAACCCTCAATTTTTTTTCCATATTCGGGTAGAGTATGAGTCGGAGATGTGATTTCATGTCTCATTTGGCCATTAAGTATATTGTGTCATCATCGTATTGACCTTGGAACTCAAAATACGAATTTGCATATTATGACGTCAGTATATTTATGGAAAATTGATTGTATCTCTGTAAATATTGATTGATTCTCCTCTTAATGTTGGTATCTTGTGGTTGAGGCAATTGCCTACAAGTTCACTACACATTATTTTTCATTTTGATGACGTCGTCATAGTGAAAATTGCGATTAAAGGTAACTTGACAGATTTTCTTCATTTGCGTGTTAAGCCTATGGGAGGTGCCAATTTAGTTCAAATCATGGATCTACATGACATTAATCTTTGAGCACTATCTAGCTTATTTGGGCTCTATGTTCTCCTAGATTTTGGTATGTTATAGCTGAGACTATGGGCTATAAAAGTTGTGTCTTTTGTTTTTTAATCAGATGGTGGGATCACGTCAAAATTTTCAATTGAAAGTTGAAATTGCAAATTTCTGTAGAACTTTGCGTAGTTAGTAATACGTTATTACCTATGGGTGACGTCACGATTTCTCTTTATCAGGTGGGCTGTATATAATACAGATCACCTTATGTTTTCGTAAGAGCTTTTCTTGTTAGCACGATAACTTGAAAATGGCTCAATCAAATGCCTTGAAATTTGGCACACATATGTATAGCCATATGGACAACACAAAGTAAGGTTTTCAACCTTGACCTTGACTGATGACGTCATCTAGGCGCCATTTTGTGAAATTTTCTAAAAATTTACTTATTATCATATTTTCATAACGGTAAGTCATTTCTCATTCATATTTTCCATGATCAAGGTCAATATCAGTCAAGTCAATTTCATGTCAAAAAACGCGTACGTCCACGCGTCAATGCGCGCGCAAAATTTTAAAATGCTCAATATCGTATCAAAATCATTTTGCATACGTTTTATGCCATTTTAAGCATTTTATAAAAAATCGCGCACACGCGCATGCGCGCGCGTTTTCGCGTGTAAAACTATTACACAACATAGAATCGCATTTTTTTTCTTTCATGATATTTCTTATATTCTTTCGAACAATTTGATACCATGTTTATCTCTTTATGACCATTAATAACAAGATGAGCGTCCATTCAAGATAAATGTCCGTGCGCGCGAGCTCTTTTAATACATAGCATATATGGGCAAAAACAGGCATATACAAAATCCATTATAGCTCTGTAGAATGCAACTGGAAACCAATATTTTTTTCATATTTTGATAGAGTATGAGTCGGAGATATGATTTCATGTCTCATTTGGCCATTACAAATATTATGACGTCATCATAATGGCCTTGGAACTCAAAATACGAATTTGCATATTATGACGTCAGCATATTTATGGAAAATAGATTGTATCTCTGTAAATATTGATCGATTTTCTCTCAAATTTTGATATGTTGTAGCTAAGACAATTTTCTACAAGCTTAATGAACACCATTTTTAATTTTGATGACGTCATCATAGTGAAAATTTTAATTAAAGGCCTCATGTCAGAAATTTCATAATTCGGGTGTTATGCCTATAGAAGGTGAAGTCATGAATCTACATGATATTGTTTTTTAAGAATATTCAAGCAGTATCTCGCTTATTTTTGCTCTATTTTGTCTCAAATTTTAGTTGACCAGCCCACCTATACTTGTTCCAAACAAGTATTACATGTCTAGTTTGATTTGTTTTTCTGCACACAATAATGCTACTGAGACTTTCTGTACATGTTTCTTATAGATGTGCACTTCAGAGTCTCAAAACAATGCCGTGAAATTACATTAAATTTACGATTGTGTTAAGTTATGTTAAGTTAACTATTTATAGGTTCCCAGTTTTTGTATATATTTTCATTTCAGAACAAAAATATTACAAATTGAGGGAGATCGTTAAAAAAAGAAGGGGAAGGAAAAGTAGATAGGCCTATACATTTTATTTGGGCTAAGGTCCTTTACTACAGGCCTTACTCATATGTTTGTATAATCTACTGAATAGCAAAGGCATTGGGATGGCCTTAAAGCACTCTAGCAGTTATCTGTTCTACCCCTATGTTCAGGATTTACAGACATGACTTTGTATCAAATCGTAGTTATATCGTTTTGAAAACCACTCGCTCTTACTTACCATAGGGTGGCGCACTTCTTTTCTATAAAAGAATCGAGAAGAATGAAAAAAATCCCATAAGAGGGCTATTATTCTGAAAACCATTAAGTTAATTAAATAGGTAGTCTAAAAGCATCGTTAATATATAATTTTGTGTCTTAGTTATGCTCGAAAGCGTTCTAGTCACAGATTCACTTTTTAAGAACACATAAGGAAATTTGAAACAAAAATAAAAATAATTAATACTGATTTGTAGCCTACTCCGTGTATTGCCATAAATACGTTAAGTATGAGAAATTCCTGACAAATTAGATAATCGTGTTCTCTTGGACTAAATGTTACATAGGCCATTGTCTATAGAGAGATGTTGCTCAATTGATGAAAACCTTCAAACACGTGAAACCAATGTATAGGGGTTCTTGAGAACGAGCACAATCTCACACCGCTTATGCTAAGTTCACACCTCAAAGCTTTCTCACGCTCTATTACGGTCTTTACGCTTTAATTAAGCTTTGTTACGCTCTCCTGCCGCTTTGCTCGCCGATTTAATGCGCCATCAATTCGGCGTCGGTGTGAACTTAACATAACATATCTCAGGAGATCATGAGATTTTTTGAAAAAATGACGCCGAATTGATCGCCGATTTAAAGCGCGACATTCGGCGTCGGTGTGAACTAGGCATTAAAAATAAACCCTTTTTATTTATATAGGCCTATTTGATATGTTCTAATCCCCAAAATGTGAGGATCTGTTTGCGGCTTGTCAGGCAATTTTGGAATTCGAGGTGTGACATTTTCGTCCAGAATCGCTGGCGTACCCCCCCCCCCCCTTAGAAAATGAAGGGGATTACTAATATTCCACTATTATTATGTATACAATTGCCTTCTACCTGTCTTTTTCTCCCTTTAAACATTAATGTAAAGTAAGAATGTTACGATCACCATTGCTCACTCTTGATGTGTTTAATCATGGACCTTCTTAGTAGGTCCATGGTTCAATACATAGTAACGTATACATGGATGCAAGATTTTTATAGATATGGATGCACGAATAAATTCGTTATTTACCTGTCTATCCTGTCTTTTAAACATGGATGTTAAAGTGGGATTGTCACAATCACCAGAGGACGAAGATGGATCAGATTCTAAACGTATATAAGAGAGATAGAAAAAATTTAATTATTGATTAAGGTAGCAGCTACCTTCGAAATGTACATGGGTGAAAGCTCTTTTTTTCTTAAAGGGGCGTGTAGGGGGGGTATATTAGGGGTCACCAGGGGCGGATCTAGCTTTTTGCTAAGGGGGGGGGGTTTGACCAAAATAATGACGATGCGGAGCATCGTCCACGAGCCGCGAAGCGGCGAGCCGATTTTTTTTTGGGTGTTTATTTGAACCCCGTAAGTGATGTTTTCCTGGCATCTATTAACACAATGGAGACCATAAAAAGCAGTGCATGATAACGTCTTTTTAAATCAAGTAACAGTTTAATACACAGTTATATCCAGAGTTATCATGTGTTTGGTTAAGTTACCAGATGAGTTGAATATCTTCTCACAATATTTGCACTTGAAAGGGTTTCTCTCCAGCGTGCGTTCTTTTTTCTTTCTTTTTTTCTTTCTTTTTTTTCTTTCTTTTTTTATTTTTTTCCCTTTTTATTTTTATTTTTTTCTGGGCCGCCCAAGAGGGGGGTTTAAACCCCCTAAACCCCCCCCCCCCCGTAGATCCGCGCCTGGTCACTTCGCTTCGATAAAGTGGAATCAATCCTCAAAACTGAAAGAAAAATAGTGGAAAGCACTTTTCAAGAATAATATTAGAGCGCCTAGCTTGAGCACCTTGCGCTGTATCCAATATTACTATCATTATTATATTATCATTAATTCATTTTCATTTCAAAGACTTTATTTTCTGCAATCAAACAAATCAATAATTATACAACAAATATGGATAATTATATAAAACATAAGGTATGCAAACAATATACAAAATATAGAAACAAATGTATAATACATGAGTAAGAGTAAATTTATACATTGGGCCATTGCGTGTATAAAGAAAGAAAGCAGAAGGTCGCCGTTATAAGCAAAAGCTTGAGCAGACGGTCAACCGAGCTAAGATAAAAATGAGTTGTGAAATATTGGCAAAGTAACAAGAAGAGGGGGGCCATGATACTCAAATGATATATATTACAATTAAATGTGAATATAAACAGTTGGATTCAATATAAATAATTATAGAATTAGCATATGAATCTCATCTTTATAAGGCTACTAATTATACGTTAATGACAGAAATAAGAGAGAAACTAAACAAAAATTCAAAGACTACTTTGGAGTATTTTTCAGGATATTTAGGTGTGAATCCAGCCACAAAGGAAGTGATCCCTAACTTTCAAGTTAACTTATGACAAAGACATTTCACGATGACCGGTTTAATGGAAATTATGACTTTTTACCAAAATGGCAAATGAGATCTAGGGTGGTTTAGGGCAAAATTCTTTAATATTAATAATAATTATTATAATAATATTAATCATAATAATGATAATTATAGGAGGCTCTTGTGTAGTTCTAATGTCTCTCTAACTTGAAATTCCTGGCATTCCACAGTAATGTTATAACCCTGGCTTTATTTATCACGGCTTCCTTTATGGCGCTCTAGCATTTCAATGAATTCATTTCGTACCCATTTACCTCACCTGGGTCTAGTGTGCTAAATGTATATTACTGTCTTGCCAAAGGGTATTGCCAAAGGATATTGGTGTCGTGGCGGGGGCGGGACTCGAGCCTTGAACCATGTGATCCACAGCCCGGTGACGCATCCACTCGGCCACGACACCTCCATCTTCCCAAACAATGTCACTTACCTTCCACTTCAGTTGCGCTGGAAAGACCAATGAAAAGAAAGAATATGATAACCGAAGCGAAGATGAAAACAACTCTGAAACAATTCATTGCTCTTCCTGAGTGTATAATCTTGACTTTGAAGAGACGTTGAAGGTTATTAGAATTTAACGTAGAAAATGAAGCAGCTGTTAATCTAGGGAAGTGATAGGAGTTTCGAAATACACCTGGAACAGATGAAAATGTGACTGTCCTGTCAGAGGAGTAGGTTTTCTTGTGTCGAACGCAAAGAATGAAATTGTCATGAATGTGAATTCTGTTATGAACAAAAATTAATATTTCACATTGAAATTTAATTAAACCAATAAAATTATTAAAAAAGTAATTTTCCAGCGTGACGCAATATTAGCCTTCGCCCCAGTCTCCTTTTTTCTGCGTTTTAAGATCATATTACAAAATAAACGAATGAATGATCCTTTTTCCTGACTGTTCCAAAAGTTATGCCTCATGGTAACGTCATGAATAATGTTATGTAATTGCTTACCTCTATAAATAAGAAAATAAGTATCAAGATGCCGTTGAACGTATAAATAGTACATGAAATACTCTATATACTCCTTGATAGAAGGCAAATCTAGAGAGCAAGAGATTTACACCCTCATATTGAATAATGTATTACCCTAAATAACACAATAGCAGATTTGTGTATTACGACCCAATTACTAATAAAGAGAGAAGTATACAATTGGAGTGATTGATGACTTATATCGGAATTTCATTTTATTGGCATATATATTCTTCTTCTTTTTTCATCTAAATGTCAAATTTCTTTTTAAAAGATAATAAGCGGAGCTTTTGTCATGTGATTGCATTGTGAAATATACTGTTTGGAAGCGATGGGGGAAGGATAATCACCAATACAAGTATTGGTATATATATTGAGGTTTTGGAAACATCAAAATGATGAGAGACTGGCCCAGTTTTGTTCAAAGTCACATGCACTTTTCACATGAAATATATGGGACTACACAAGCATGTGGCAGGAATGAGTTGGGGTCGACAACCTTTAGCTTTGGTTGGTCTGTTTGGTTTACCCGACTGCTAAGAAAGCATGTGTATGATTGTAGCTAAGCAATCAGGGGACCGACGGCTTTAAGAGGAACTTGGTAATAGTGATTATTGCCTTACCAAAGGGCAGCAACGATTTGTCTGTTTATAAATATAATAACAGTTCAACAAAAAATTGATTCAGTCGTGTTATTTTTTTAGAATATGTTTTCCCGGTAGATGTAACAATGGATCATTTGTGGAAGTTTACTAGACGACATTCTATATACTTGGATTTGAAGAGCATTTTATTCACAATTTACCTCAATGTCTACCTTTCAACATTTTTACATGATTTTGAAACTTATATTTAACTTTGTTTAATTCCGTAATAAATGACATTTTAAGATATCAATGAAAGTTGCTGAATCTTTATATGTAAGTTTAGCATCAATAATGTAATATATCTGAGATTGGTCATTCTGTAGATTGCGATGTGAACAGGAAAGAGAGCCCTAACAACCCTCATCCAATGTACACAGTTATAATTACGGTCACGGTGAAAACAGATAATTTACTGCCCTCAACTGCTCTAATATCGCATATACAACAATAAACATGTTTCCTTTTTCAGCACAAGAGGTCAGCATATACCCCCCATTAAAATACAAATTGCCAATGCAAAATTTGATTTTGATCCTTTAAATAGGTATAATTATGGTGTAACGAGTCGCCATATAAAGGATAGGGGGCTTATTGGGTAGTGTGGGGGAGGTTACGCAATGCAGTAAGTGTGTGGTTATCCCTATGGGTTGCCCATCTACTCTCGTTTGTAGCTACATGACACCAGGTCCCTCAAGCTCCGCCATGTTTGCTTTACTTATTCATTTATATTAATGTATTCATCACTTGCCTAATCACGGTGCACCAATATTGGCGATTAACTGTCCTCTAAATCTTTTATTATAATGAGGGCCCAATATGATTTTCACTGATTACGGAATACAGCTTCGAACTGTTGGAGAGAAAAATAATCGAGCCAAACTTGGGCAAGCTTTTTAATTTTAGCAACTGGGAACCCCCCCCCCCCTACATATTGATAGATATCAAAATACTTAGGTCCACTAACATGACATTGCAATGTGGCCTTTTCCAATGTTTTTTTTTTTTTTTTTTACAATTGTCATGATTGCTGATTATTTGGAGAGTTAGAATGGTTGGTGTCATATGGATATTGTTGTCTTTTGTGTTTATTCGATATTTTTAATGATTTTTCCTACCATTATAAGAATCACAAAGGGGAGTTGTTCATTTACAGTTAGTAATCTTTAAAAGGATTTATATATATATATAGATATTGGAGTTGGAAGGTTAAAGTTTGTTGGTAAGAGTTACAACTCACCAACCACTCTACTTACTAAATTGTATAATTAGTAGGTAGGGTGGTTGGTGAGGTAGAAGGTGTTTGTTTGTTTTCTTTTTAAAAATCTTAAACCCTTATCATTATTCGTTCATAATTATGTGATGAAAATTGTTAGGTGTATGTAATTTCCTTTCTGTAATGGAACACCCATGTATATGATGCATAGTTATGTTCACGACATTGTTATTGATGTGTTTTTCTCCGTTTATTTGAAGAAATAAAACATGAACCAATTAAAAAAAGTGTGTGTGTGTGTGTGTGTGTGCTTATGTGGGGATGTTCGCTTATTAATAGATGGCCCTCCTTTCCTCTCTCTTTTGAGAACCCAAACAAGTGTAGTTTTATGAGCTCTTCCAAACAGTCATTTGGAGGGAGCGGTGGTAATTCACACGAAACGGGACGGGTAATATTTTGATTGTGGTACCCCCCCCCCCCCCCTCCCACATGCTCCAACTGTTTATAATACTATATTATTTGAACATGATATTGGCAACTGTTTTCACTCTTTCTCCCCCTCTCTCTCTCTCTCTCTCTCACACACACTATTTCACAGCATTATATATTTCTCATTTTTATGACATCAACATCTCTTACCATTAAATAGTTATCTTTTATATCTTTCCCTTTCTCTTTTGCCTTCTGTTTCCAGACCTTTTCCACGTACTATGATTAAATTCACCCAACCGTATGCAGATTAACGGTTAAAAGATATGACGAGAATAATGTGCATAAGTTAATACAAATTATGTTAAATTCATTTATTTATTTTAAAACAACAAAATATTGTAAATTGCAATTCTTACAAATTATAAAATTGTTGGTAAGATATTAAGCTCAAATTGCTTTGAAAACAATGAATAACACAAAGAAAGATAGGAGAAATATGAAATGAGAGGGGAAAGAGTTGTACTGAAAACCATTATAGAAGATAAGAAATGAATGAAAACTCAATTATGGGCTTTGAATGTGTTTTCATCACAGACAGTGATGGGTCTAGGTGTAAGCTAGTCATTTAACTAAATATTATCTGCACAGTAATGAAGGGCCAACAAATATATGGACCTGTACAAGTTAGAGTAAGAAAAATCCGCTTACAAGATATTTCGAGAAAAAAAAAGATTAACACACAAGTCTGATATATATAGGGATTTTAGTAGCGCCAAAACCGGTCCTATATCAAGTCACTGCGCCTTCCCGATCAAATAGATTCAACAAAACACATGAGCCAATGATTTAGTCAAATAACACATTATAAAACATCAAATTATTATTGTGCCCTACTCTTACGACCAGGGAAATGCTCTGTAGGAAACCGATACATTAGAACAAAGATGTGTCATCGTATAGCTAAGACCGAGTCCTACGAAATCTAATACGGTTCAGATAAATAATAGGCCCTATTTTCAACATTTATTCATTGCTCTAATTTCATATAGAATATCAAAACCTATTAATAGTGCCCCAACAGTAAAGGCTTGAAATAGAGAACATAAACATCCAACCGTTAGTATTTTCTTTGTGTTTGAGTGTGGCGCGAGTGGATGTGTGGGGGTGTGTAGACGTTTTTGTGTAGACCTTTTCAGATTGATAACGCTATGTTGACATTCATGAAAATGTAGGCCTATGTTCAAAAGATGCTTAAAAGTCAAATATTAAATAAGTAAAGTCTAACCTTTTCGCATTAATTGTCTATTTATTGCTGCACTTATAAATGATGAAGTGTATTTCCTTTAAGACGGAATAATGGTCCATTACTTCGTAATTCATTACATAACGGCATGCAGAAGCATAAAAAGGAATGTTTTAGGTCATTTGACTTTAAACCTTGTTACGGATATATAATTTACACAATCAAATAAAGAATTATTTACATACAGTCATGCACTCTTGATCACAAAACAAATAATTTAATGTATTAGCGATCGTAACGTTATTTGTCTGGTTAAACTGATATTGACAATTTATCATACACAGTAAACTTTGTATACACATGAACAATACAACTACAAGTTGGTGCCACATTTCTTCTAAAGTATCGATATACACATTCAAAAAAGTAAATCAACATCTTGATCGACAAATCTCTGTGATTACTCATAATCTCACTTGGTATAATAAGACAACGATACATGTAGAAGTAGATACGATATATATGTACATCCTTAGTATCAATCACCGGTTTTCGCAAACATTACCATGATAATTAATACGTTCAAGACAAACTTTGACTCAAAGTCTATTGTTTCTCATAATATTTAAATCCCTCTTCTCTAACAAAGTCGTTCATGCCGACATCGGTGGCGCCTACCACCTGGTTATTGAGCTCACACACACCGTTGCCGATGTTAAATGACACGCAGTCATCTCGCTTGTTACACTCGGCACCGCATTCGACCAATGACAATCCTTGTTTGGTTTTGATCACGTGATTTTGAAGGCGCCATCTTTGGTGGATCAGGTTGAAGTGGGAGGTCTTCTGGTGAACTGTGTCTGCTTGTGATGGTATTGTAGGCAATGTCTGGTGAATTGTGGTAAAATCTATGGAAAATAACCGAAATAAATATATGATGTAATGTTTGATAATAATTATTAAAATGTAGGCCTATATTAAGACACTATGTCAGGGGGGGGGGGGGGGGGGGGTAGGATACTGCAACCCCAAAAGTATTATTCAATCTCCCCGCCCAGGTATTTGCTTAATTTGTGTAATGAGAAGGAAATTAATTTCACAGATTTACACAAAACTTTACCTCAACATTTGTAAATAAAGATAGAATACAAAATGGCGAAGATTTCCGAAGCAAAATCGCTACTTCGAATAACTTTCCCACAGCCCTAAAAACATATACATGTATGTTTATTTTAAATTCCCTAATCTGGATTGGCAGTGTCATGAGCCCGAAGCCAGGCAAACAACAAAATAACAAATATAACAACAACAACAATAATAATGATAATAATAATAATAATTAAATGATAATAATATTTACTTTTATTTAGCGCTTAATATTGTTTTTAATTGCTTAACTATCATATCCAATTGTGTTTTATCTGAAATTGGCTTATTTTGATTAATCATTATTATGATAATGATAATAATCATAACTTTGTTTACCAAGAGAAGCCTCATCAGCATCATTACTGTTTTGCCAGAGGGCCCTGCAATTAGTATTACCGTAGCTCTAGCCAGGTACCCATTTACAACAGGGTAGAAAGTGATAAATGTGGATTAATATCTTGCCAAAGAACATTGGTGCCGGTCTAGGATTCGAACCTCAAACATGAGGAATGAGAGTAAAGTGAATGAACCACTTTACCATGAATGAACCATTTAACCATGACACCTCCACATAGTTTTGTGAAAACTCACCTGGCGTGGGAGTCCGATTATCTGTAGGCGTTTCACGAGTGGCCCTGATATGAAACAGAAATACAACTCTGTTCCGTCAGTACAATCATATTGGATTGTTTCATGAAATAACTTTATTTCTTTCAATGTGATATGTATATTTCACGAAAACAGGATAATTAAAAATTAAAAACATAATAAGAAGCAACCCAGTAACCAAGCCATGACCAATATTTAGTGCATCGTTTTATCATTGAACCTAGTGTAACGAAACTTATTCCTCCTCTAACTCTTACAAATGAAATAAAATTACATGAATGCATGAATAAATAAGTGATAAAGCGAGTGAGTAAAATAAAATGAATCAATTGTAAGATCAACGTTAATTCAATTTATGATGTTATAAACAATTTTATCTAGAAAACGTGTAATTAGTCAATTCCTTAATGTTATAAACAATTTTATATAGAAAACACATTACGTGTAATTAGTCAATTTTCTAACATTACACCAAATTATATTCTTTCTAGCGAATGTTTGTATGTCAGATCATTGACCTAGGTCCATGGTCAGATGACCCCGTTAAGGATAACTTACACTTGTTAACGTTGTCGGCACGGTTATTTCACCTGCGACACCTGTGTATTGAATACAAATAGCATTAAAAAGACGATCGATGATGATTTAAACAATTTGATTTATAGGGACAGAAGATCGTCGGTGATCTTTATTCACCCACTCATCGACAAATTAGCTGGCGATGCATTTTTCTCCTCTCCTGCTTGCACACTCCGGAACAGGCTCCCTCCTCAAAAAAAATCATCACCAACATGCCAACAGTTAAATAGTTCAAACAGAGTTTGAAGACCTATCTGTTCAAAAATCATATGCATTCATAGTTTTAAAAAAAGAAAACAATGTCACTGCTTGGTGTCACTGACTCATAAATAGTATCTCAAGTATCAAGTGGAAAAAGTGCTATATAAATTGCAACTATTATCATTATTATACATGTATAGCACTGAAACAACACTAACGAAACATAATTATGAATACATAGCATAAACCCTCACTTCTCCACCAATCCCCAAATTAGAACAACTTGAATACATTTTGAGTTTAGTTTCTCATTTGTTTCAGTTGATTATTATGCAATTAATTTTGCAGTGGGAATATCTTTTACGATTTATTTATCTTGATTATATTTCTATAAATGTATTTACTTGATTGCATTTTCTATCGAAGCTATTGGAGACAAACATTTTTCATTATTTCGCTATTAATAATGCAATTACATTTAAACTTAATCTCACATTCAGGCGCGGTCCTAGAAGAACATTCATTGTTTTTTAGGGTCGCTGGGGCTTCGGGATTCATACATTTATTCTCCATGTGCCTACCTAAGATTCATTTCATAAGAATGTATTTTTTTTAATTGAGGGGGGTATTGATATGGGTTGATTTTCCGCCATTTCTAGAACCGCTACTGCTTACATTCATAATCAGCGTAGACATAGGTGTACGCTGCCGAGCACTCATTTGTGCTTAAAGTGCACTCGACGTAACATGGATTGCGAGTCTCGCAATACCCAGCCAACGGTCCCGTCCTGTCAAGGTCTTCACACTGGCTGTCCAGGGAGGGGTCATCAGCATCGCAAGAAGGAACCATCACACATACTCCTTTGGTGATGTTGATTGTTGATCCTTGGTCACACTCGATCGTGATCTGTTGAGTTTCAAAGCTGCCACACGTTGAAACTGTACACAATTATTAGTGAAACAAAGTTGTAATTATGATGGTAAACACATTTCCATCTTCAGTTACAATACTTAGGATATAACATACATTTATTTTCTATCCGATTAATTTATTTTCTTTTAGATTAATACATTACTTTATTATTAATTCATTCTGAAAGAAAATAAATGTTGTTTGAAAAAGATTAGTGACAATACAAGATTAATACTAGACTTCATTAAATCATTCACTTTGTTTGGTGTTCACCCGTAGAAAGTAATGTAGAATTCTAAGATATTTATAATGTGGATTTTGGTTAATTCTAACGTTTTCCCCGAAATAACAAACCGTTGAAGCGAGCCTAAACTTTCGAGGTGAAGTTTTATATATATATATGTATATCGGGTATTAATTCCATGTTTGGCATAAGGTGACGATAAATATTGAAACCGGGAATATATAGATTGTCTACGATTTAAAGTTTGAAGGCAATTATTCTAACTAGAACGTTGCACTAAAATTCCGATTGTTAATGTCCTATCATAAGTTTAGAACCCGAATCGGGAAGAAGATGCTTGTTTTAAAAGATTTCCAAATCTATTACAATCGCTATTCATTCAGAAATCGGATGGGAGTCGGATCGCGTAGTGTGCACTGCATGCCCTTGGGCAAAGTTTAATTGAGCCTTACTCCAGAAAACTCGAAATGAGGAGTAGGGGTTTCAATTTTGATATTTAACATTTTATATATATCCTGCACACATAAATGCTATTGATAAGTTTTCTACATACTTTTTTTTTTCTTAACAATATTTGAATTAGGTTTGCATCGTAATAACGATTTTTGTCGAACTGTTTATATGTTCCCAGTTTTAGGGTGAATTTTCCTTTTAGAAAAAAATATCAAACAACAAACAAATGTATGCGGGTTGTCTAAAGAAATGAGAAGGGGACGAAAACCAGATATTACTTTTATTTGACCTTAGGTTCTTTACTATAGGCCTAAGTCATGGGATCGTACTGATTTGAATGGCGAAGTCATAGAGGTCTCTTTAAAGCCACACTGTCTCCTACTTGTAGATACTTGCTCCCTCTATATAGAAAACAATGCCTAATCGGTGACCATTGGTCCCCCCATGATCCTCTTTTTCTTATGTTATTTGAGAGCTGAGTTGACCACCTGTGCAGTGACCTTACAGGGTGCTCTAATCCCTTCTTTAAACTAGTACAGATAAGCTTTAAAGCAATTTATAGCAGTTATCTGTTCAACCCCTTTTTCAGGATTTTATAAAATGTATTAATTTAATCGCTATTTCGTAAAAAAAAAAAAATCGATCTCACTTACCTCGGAGTGGCGCAGGCGCAGCTCTCTTCTACAAAAGAAATGAAATGAAATCACGTAAGAAGGTTATAATTCTGAAAGCCTGTTAGGTAATGTAATAGGTAGTCTAAAAGTACCCCCAATTTTTAGTTTTGCGTCTTAGTTTTGCACGAAAGAGCTATAATATAATAATAATTAATAATTAATAGTTATAGGCATTTCTATAGCGCCGTCTACCTAGAAATTCTATTTCGAGGCGCATTAATTATTACCCCGGCTTTAGCCTAGTTGCCATTACAGCGCTCTAGCGTTTCAAAGAATTAATTCCTGCCAGGTACCCATTTACCTCACACCTGGGTCGAGTGTGGCAAATGAAGATAAATGCCTTGCCAAAGGACATTAGTGCCGTATCGGGGATCGAACCACGACCTTTGAATTGCAAGTCAAGTGCTTAAACCACTCAACCACGACACTTCTACATAAACGAACAACTTTACTACACGAGGGCTAATTTTTGTTGCGGTTAAGTAAAATTGACAACCGATCAGAAAGTTACCGCAGGGACTATGGAACAAAATATATAAAGACATTTACAAATTTGTAAACACAATCAATACTGATTTGTAGCATATTCCGTGTATTGCCATAGGGACGTGAAGTATGAGAAATTCCTGAACAAATTAGACAATTGTGTTTTTCTTGGACTGCCTTGTAAGTGTTACAAAAGCCATTATTATATGAGAGACGTTGCTCAATTAATGCCCGTAAAACCAAGAACCATGGTAAAATCAACCCAGAGGTATTTCAGTTCGAGCACACCTACTCCACCGCTTTAGAAAAGACATTTAAAATATTTATTTCTTTAATTTGTACTAATCCCCAAAGCATGAGGACCTTTTATCGACTTAAAAGACTAGTGCACGGTCCCACTTTGTACATTTTGAAATAATCACTCCTACAGCGAGAGAGGTGCTACATAAATAGCCTTTGTTTCTCCTTTCAAAGAATACTTCCACCTGTGTATCGGAGTGCACTGCTTGAGCATAATGAATAATGATTGCGTAACTTTCATGAGCACGTATCCAGTATTTTGTCTCCATGTATTTCACAATTTGGTTTGCAATGACCTTTATCTGCTCATGCTCAGACTGCAATTATGAACTGGCTAATTGTCAGACAATATTGCAGTGAGAAGGTGTGAAAGTCGCTCCCAGGTTCCTATAGCGGACCACACATTTTAAGAAAACTGTATACGATTCCTTATTAGTTGTCTTTTTTTTCCCTTTAAACATGGATGCACGAATACATTCGTTATTTACCTGTCTATGCTGTCCTTTAAACATGGATGTTAAAGGTGGATTGTCACTATCACCAGAGGACGAAGATGAATCAGATTCTAAACGAATGAGAAAGTTAATGATTGATATAGCAGCTACTTTCGAACGGTACAGGAGTGGAAGTACATTTTTCTTTGAGATCAATACATAACATTATTATTAAATTTAATCTGAAAGAAAATAGATGTAATTTGAGAAAATTAGTGACAATATATATTGTCTTTTCTTTATAATAAAAGCATCATTGTAGTTTGTGACCAACTTAACCTACATTGGTAGTTCACATATATTCAGTACACTTTCCCTTCATAAGTAGCTGAATATCTTTATGGGACACTTTCAAAAAGCAACTTTATGCAATTCCAAAAGCCTTGTTCATCACCTTTTGATTTGCCCAAAATTACAAATTACAAAAACGTATTGCGTAATTGGAACACTATTTAAATGGGATATAGAATAGGCTGTGGAAATTGGTTTAATTTGGGTTCTCGACAGTTATTTCAATCGTGCTCCATTTATTTTATTTTCACAGCAAATAAAATAAGGAGGCGAGTTGGCTCAGTCGGTAAAACGTCTGCCTGTTGAACCGAAGATCGTTGGTTTGAATCCAACCCAGGCGGATGAATGAATCCTGCGTTGTGTGTTAACGCGCCCTCCTCTGTATCCTAGACGCAGGCTGTGTTACAGTGAAAAACACACCGTCTCTCGGATGGGATGTTAAACGGAGTCCCGAGAAGAGGAGAGCCACCACCTATGTACGTTCATAACCCAATGGACTATTCGTATAAGAGTAGGGGAGGGGAATCCGGAGTAATGGTTACAGTGGTTCAGTTCCCTTTTCCCTTCCAAGCACAGGTGACGCCAAATACTTAATAAAGTAAAAAAGACCTATGAGCTGATATCACCTCAGGTATCCAAGGTGGGAAGTTTTTAAAAGGATAAGAATAAATTTCAACAATATTTGAGTATCATTCACCAAATCTCTTTGTAATTTATTTACTTGTAATTTTTTGTCACCAGTGATTGTTTGTATATAAGAAAACTCGCTCGCCGGAACGTTGACGAAATGATGAAGGGCATAACGGCTCAATCAGTGTACCTTCCCCGCATACGCTTTAAGGATACTCAATTTGGAGCTCCGATATTTGCTCTTGCGACAATTCGTCGCTGTTTTCACGAAGTGACGGTAGCAAAAAAAAATTGCATTCACTTTGCGTTACGATTTTCCTCACTACCGTCACTTCGTGAAAACAAGGACGAATTGCTCTAGAATTCATTTGTCAAATATTCAGGCCCGAATTCACAAAGGAGGTTTGTCCACAAACCTTGGTTTTCGTGCGTCATATGACGCGTTTCGACGCGTTTTTTACAAACCAGGTTTGTGAAAAACGCGTAAAAACGCATCATATGACGTACGAAAACCAAGGTTTGTCGACAAACCTCCTTTGTGAATTCGGGCCAAAGGGTTTGTGTTGTCAAGTTTATGGTCAGGGTTAGA
>JAVYIG010009524.1:0-77330 GCA_035222895.1 Strongylocentrotus droebachiensis
TGCCTTTTAACATGACCAAAGTATATGATTCTCTGTTCTACTAAAAATCATTGACTTAGTTTTCTCTTGACATTCATGCTTAGACCAAACTCTTCACTTTTGACTTTTACAATATCCAATACATGTTGTAAATCTGCTTCATTCTCTGCGCAAGGTACAGTGTCATCAGCATAACGCAAATTATTAAGATTTACACCCCCAATACTAACACCTTTCATATCTGAAATTTCCCTGAAAACAAGGATTAAGAGTCGAGAATGGTAAAACGAATCGTCTTCTTTCTCTAATAATTTAATGAAAGTACGTCAAAGCTTCCGCGCGAAGCGCAGGAGGGGGAAAACTGAATTTAAACAAGGATTAAGAGTCGAGAATAATACAACGAAACATCTTCTTTCTCTAATAATTTAATGAAACATCAAAGCTTCCGCGCTTCGCGCGTAATAGGAGGGGGAAGGGGGACTACGAGTTGCCCCAATATGAAATTCTGATATCTTTTCTCGTTCATTTTGTGTGATAAATAACACGTTCACAAAACACATATTATGCTCAAATTGCTCGCTCGCTTCGCTCACTAGCCGAATTGTGAAACCTGAAAATTAATTTTTTCGGGGTAGAGGCTTCAGCCCCCCCCACCCGCCCCCCCCCCCCCTCTCGATGAAAATGTCAAAAATTGTATAACTTAAAAACTGGGAATGTTGATATGGGACAAGAGACGTGACATGAGCCTGCCCCCTTTCCAAATTGTGCCTGCTTGTAGGTACCTGGTATGGTGCTTAAATATGCAAGCGCGTAGCCAGGATTTCATTTTAGGGGGGGGGGGCGGTAGTGAGCACGCGAAGCGTGCGATTCACTTAAAGAACGCGCGCATCGCGCTCCCTAGGGGGGTGGGTGCAGGGAGGGGGGAGTTTCCCCTTTGAAAGAAGACGATTCGTTGTACCTTTCTCGACTCATATTCCTTGTCTGAATTCAGCCGCCCCTCCTGCGCATAGCGCGGAGGCTTTCACGTATTATTAGACAAAGAAGACGATTCGTTGTACCTTTCTCGACCCTCAATCATTATCTGTATTCAGTCCCCCTCACGCGCGAAGCGCGGAAGTTTTGACGTTTCATTAATTTATTAGAGAAAGAAGACGATTCGATGTACCGTTCTCGACTCTTAATCCTTATCTGAATTCAGTTTCCTCCCCTCCCGCGCAAAGCGCGGAAACTTTGAAGTTTCATTAAATTATTAGAGAAAGAAGAGGACTCGAAGTACCGTCCTCGACTCTTAATCCTTGTCTGAATTCAGCCCCCCCCTCCTCCTGCGCGAAGCGCGGAAGCTTTGACGTATTGTTAGACAAAGAAGACGATTCGTTGTACCTTTCCCCCGACCCTTAATCCTTATTTGTATCCAGTCCCCCTCACGCGCGAAGCGCGGAAGCCACGTTTCATTAATTTATTAGAGAAAGAAGACGATTCGATGTACCGTTCTCGACTCTTAATCCTTATCTGAATTCAGTTTCCTCCCCTCCCGCGCAAAGCGCGGAAACTTTGAAGTTTCATTAAATTATTAGAGAAAGAAGAGGACTCGAAGTACCGTCCTCGACTCTTAATCCTTGTCTGAATTCAGCCCCCCCCCCCTCCTCCTGCGCGAAGCGCGGAAGCTTTGAAGCATTATTAGACAAAGAAGACGATTCGTTGTACCTTTCCCCGACCCTTAATCCCTATCTGTATTCGGTCCCTCTTTCGAAGCGCGGTAACTTTGACGTTTCATTAAAGTATTAGAGAAAGAAGACGATTCTTTGTTCCGTTCTCGACTCTTAATCCTTAATTTGAACTCAATTTCCCCTGTTCCGCGCGAAGCGCGGAAGCTTTGACGTTTCATTAAATTATTAGAGTAAGAAGACGATTCGTTGTACCGCTCTCAACTCCTTTCCCTTTTTCTTTCTACGTCCTCTTACTTTTTTTTCTTCTCTTTCTCTCTCTTTTTTTTGGGGGGCCGGCGTTTTTGGGGGGCGACCGCCCCCACCGCCCCCCCCCCTGGCTACGCGCCTGTAAATATGACCTTGTCAGTATTGGTATGTTGAGTTGAAAAAACGGTCTGCGCAATTTTTAAATTTCCGCCCCCCTGCCCCCCCCCCCCCCCCCCCCTATTGGAAAATCCTGGATCCGCGCCTGTGACCATATGTCTATATCCCTGAACGCGTCAGACAAATTTTTCAGTCTAATGCAAATCATGCATATATGCTTAGTCAGAAAGACTTTTTAAAATATATACTTTTAAGGGAAACTCAGATTCAAAACAACAACAAATTGAGTGTCAGACAGGGCAATTAGATATACATTTAAACAGAACAGAAACATCATAAGAGTCATTCATCGCCAGAGAGAGGATTCTCTGGCAACGACCCCTAACGTAATTAGGCAGCTCAGATGCATTCGGGGTTTGTTGGATCCCCCTCTTGATCCACTACCACCGCAACATATATACCACCACTCCCTCCGTGAATTCTTACAACACCACACCAACTATATTCACCATTTGCCCACGCCCTCATCACAAAGGCAAGAGGGTTCACCGACAACCAGCACCAGCATGAACCGCATGAACAAGCACGCAAGGCATTTCACAAATGACAGCGTGACCAAAACTTCTAACCAATCAACAGTAAGCAGTCCTCTTCTCCTCTTGTAATTGAGGTAAGCTTTATTGTGAAATTAGTGATAACTAAATAGTTCATATTATCATTTTACACCTTATGATATTGATATTATTACACACACAGCAGTACGGTGACAGTTTTGATGATTTTTGGCGTCGTGGTGTGCCATCGCGTCGTGATGATGGCTCCCCTGCTCTGCGGGCGCTGCGATTGGGGCACCACACTCGCCCTCCGCCCTGGGATGCAGGCATTTGATGATGGGGAGTCGCGGTAGGGAAGAGCCGTGCCCGGAGAACATTTGCACTCTTCAGCTGCGCGGTGCAAAGTTTATGTTTTTGGTAGCCTACATAATTACAGTGCGGGTTATGCTGTGTGTATCACGGAACATCTCCTTGCACCATCGGTCTTCTATAGACATGTAAAAGTAGAAATCAAAGACATCTAGCAGTAAATTCACAAGTTGTTTGAGACTCGGATTCAGAAGAGCTGCATGGTTGTGAGGCATAACTACAGATAACTAGTACAAGTATATGTTCACAAAATTGATAAGTGCAAGATGAAAATCATTTATTTTTTGATTTTGTGTGGAATGCCACGGCAATTGATCATTTCTTTAAAAAAAATAGATGAGTTGAACATATATTGATTCAGTAGTGGGAAAAGTGGGTGATAATTGTCAAGGTAACTTGCGCTCAGTATTAAAAATGCCCCCTGTTTAGCTTCATATCATATTGTTATTGTTGTTTTGATTGTTATTATAATTAATAATTAATATTATTACATATATTGTTATTAGTAGTATTATTATTAGTATAGTATAGTATCATATAGCAGTAGTAGTAGTAGTATAATTATGTTATTATTAAAACTATTATTATAATGATCATCATTTTCATCATCATCATCACTATCATTATATTACTATTATCATCATCATTAGTAGTAATATTGGCACACACCTTTTTCTTTGAAAAAGGAAGGAAATCGGTCTTCAAACTCTGGATTTTAATCTGTGGTGATCAATTTAAGTGTTAAAGAGAAATCCGACCGTGATAGCAGACTCTTCTAGAGGAATTCAGAAAAATCAGAGAAGCAGACTGGCGACATTGTTTATAAAATCTGACTAAAAATGTGAAAGTTATGATTTTTTAAAACTTTTCCATTTGTTCCAACAGACAATTTTTATTTTTTTCACAAGGACCTATAATATCTGCGATATATTTTGAACAGTGCCCAAAGGGAGAAGGCACTTAGTACTAAAACAGAAATCGATGATATTTTTGTACACGACAAACGGGAAAGTTATCTGTGTTTACATCGCGATACAGCAAACAAATTTCCAATGTGAGATTCATTTATTTAATGATTTCATATTTCAGACATTCATAACTCTCTTATTATCGATCCAATTTATTTCAAACTTTCACCCTTATGTTTATCTTATTTTTCTGCTTTCATACTAATAAACTAATGCAATTACTATTTCCCATATGTCCTTTCCTGGTAATCTAGATTAGCTAACAAGTAATGTTACTGCATATAGTACTTTGTAGTACTGGAAATATGACTCAAAATACATACTTCAACATACTGAACAAAGGTCCCATTGTACTCAATATAGGTCCAACACCGTGACCTATTACACAATTCTTATTGAATACAGGACATTTCCCAAATACACTTGATGTGATATTAATTGTTAGGAGCCAGAAGGGTGTTAACTCATATATACTTCAACACCGATTGAGTTAACACCTTTCTGGCTCTGAACAGACAGTTTACGGTAGGCCTAAACCAAATGAAACTAATGTTTCACAATTTTCTGATCCATGTGTTGTTTGAGAAAAAAAAAAAAAACTACGTGACCCGTAGCTAAATAGCACTTCTCTTAACTTGTTATTAGGGTGTACATGTATAAATGTTATCAATAAAGAACTTTGTTCAAGTACAATAAAGCCATTTACAACATTGCACAGGCATACTATCTACTATCTAGTGTGTTTACCGTAGAGAATTGAATTGTATGTCAAATTGTCAACATGCTTTTCCCCTGCCGGAATATAATCTGTTCAGAGCCAGAAGGGCTTTAACTTTATGTTAGAGTATATGACTTAATGTCGTTCTGTCTACAAACAGAAATTTTGTTTAATGGAAACAAGTGCAGTACAAAGGTTGACTGTTTGCCATTAAACAATCGCTTCGTTTACTGAAAGAAATTGTGCAAACAGTGTTTTATCATGGCTGTGCCTGGCAGTCTCATGTCTTTGATTAGAAGTATGATCAATATGAGCTGAACATGAGAGGATAAAATTCATCAAACATAACTTTAATTAAGTTTAATAGAGGTATTTATGATTAGGTTATGGTTTTGTTTGTGGTATGATTGATTATAGTGTGTAAACAAAGATTTTTTGAGGGTATTTTTAACATGGTTGTAAAAGTAGTTGAGTTTGGTTAGTATGACTTAAAATATAAGAGGAAACAACCTTGAAGAGAATAGGAAAAACTAAATGGTAAGGAATTATTTTCTAATTATGTAACTTCTGAAGAAGAAAAAGAACTTCTATATGTGTATTCTGTCAGTCAAAAAAATAAAAGATCTGACAAATTTTATTTGTGGATAGTCTTAGTTAATTTGGCTGGCCTAAGGAAATCTATTACCAACAATTACTTTGCTATTGTGTACGTGTGTCTAGGGATTCATGCAAGTATACAGATTCCAAAGTTTATGATAAAATTGTATCTTTTAGTTAGAAAAGAAGACGAGAGGAGAGGGAGAAGGAAAAATTCCCCTAAAAATGGGATGAAAGATAACCTACTGTGAATCCCTTCCTCATGCCTTGTTTGTTTTCTCCTATTTAGCAAATACAGAATTGTATGGGGAATTTGAGGAGAGATCCATATTCCAAAGGGCAGATGTTGTGTATGCTTACATTTTGAACTTTAGCGCTTTGTTGCAACGCCTTTCTGAGGTAATTGAACCAATAATGAATTATACGTGCGTGTTTGCGCTCTGGCTCAGCAAATGTGATAGGAGACTAATCCACATTATTCTTAGCAGGATGGCAGACAGCTATTGTTTCTCTTCCTAGCATTGACACTTGGCCATCTCTTTTTAGTTGACAGAAGTTAATTTATATGCACCGGTCAGACAGATTATTATCCACTCTTCAAGGTAAACCGGACTCGGTTTCAGATAGCTATATAAACAGCACTGTACTTTTGTGAGTTTCTTACATGTGTGCAACAATATATCATGGGTGATACATGTATTTCTTGAAATGTATAGTTTGTATAACTACATTGCTGTGAAAGTGTGTGGCTGGTGTGATTAGAGTAAGTATGAGAGTATACAACATTTGAAAGTGATTGAGAAATGCATTGGAGGTAGTAGAGAGTGCCATTCCTGTGCATGTTTATGAGATTCTCTATGGTGCACAGGTGTGTTCCTGGGGCTGTATATACTGCTTTGGTTGTGTATAAAGATGTTGCAGGTGAATTCACATTTAATACATTCCCTTTTTCTCTCTGTTTGTAAAGGCTAACAAATGTGCAGGTCTGGTATGGTGCTTTCTTTAGGAAATAATGTAATGCAATTTATTTTGTATTGATTACTCTGTTCACATTGATGTATGTTTCATATGTATTGTAATTTGTAGGTTTATTTGCATTTTCTTTTTGTTTTGTTTAATATGTAATTGTTTGTCATTGTATTTTGTTTGTTATAGTGCTTAGAGACTTCAGTAGTAAGTGCTTTATAAGCACCTTTTGTACTATCATTATTAGGTCCTTTCGTTTTATAGAGGTGCTGTGGTTTAGTGAATAAGTCTCTGGAATGTTAACTACAAGGTACGAGGTTCGAATCCCACGGCGGCAATCATGTTCTTTGGCAGGACATTTTAGTTTAAATTTGCCACACTTGACCCAGGAGTCATAATTTGGTACCTGGTAGGATTTATTCCTTGAATGCAGTGAGCGCTACAGTTGCCGGAGCTAAAGCCGGGGTAATAATTTCTGGATTCCTTTGAAAGTGCATAGAGACGTTATATCATAATGTGATATATACGCTATTAAAAAACGGGATATTATAATACTCCCTTGATTTATTTGAATAGTTAATACTGCTTACTTTTTCTTCTTTTTCCCATAATCTTCTGTTCAGATTGTGAATTGACCTACACCAAATCCTGTGTGCTTCTAGAGTCTTCAGTCTGGTGTTTATAACTGACTGGAAAAGTAATATTGGAAGCGAGGCCGAATGATCATCTACATGTTGGCTTGCCTTGTACTGTCTACTTCTTTGTAATGCAAACTTCAAGCAATTTCTGAGCAAGATTTCATATCAGGTGAGTTACAGGAAGAAGATGAAAATGATCGTTTAAGTGTTGATACCATGTCTGTCATGAATGATATGACAAAACAGACCAGTGATTAACACTGGTCTTTCCAAGCAGTTGTACATCATGTTCAGTTCAGTTGTCTGTTTGGAGCCAGAAGGGCATTAACTCACAGGCTTAAAGCACTTCTGGCTAAACAGACAATATATTGTGTTAATATCATTCATGTATATCATAATATGACAATGATAACTGGCCTTTTCAAGAAGTTATACAATATTCTGTATTGCCAAAAGTAAATTCCTAAGATTATCCTTTGCATGTGTTCTATCTTTAGAACATTTTTGCCCCAAAGTTGGATATATATTAGAACAGTACAATTTTTATTATTTTCATTAAATTTAGGCCAAGTAAAATTAACTACTGCATGAAGTTTATTTTCTCTTTAAAAAAAAATGAAGAGTAGGGAGTTTTATTTTAAATTGGATACTTTTCTATACAAAGA
The DNA here is from genome assembly GCA_035222895.1 of Strongylocentrotus droebachiensis. Taxonomy (NCBI): domain Eukaryota; kingdom Metazoa; phylum Echinodermata; class Echinoidea; order Camarodonta; family Strongylocentrotidae; genus Strongylocentrotus; species Strongylocentrotus droebachiensis. The sequence continues at coordinate 7,485 of JAVYIG010009524.1, forward strand.
TCAATGCCATTGGGTAAATTTGAACACACAATTTTATTAATTCAATTTCATTTGCAGATGCACTAGAGAGGCTCAATACAATTTAAACCTGCAATATATTCATGGTTTGTGTAAACCCCATCCTATAGATGTCCTCAATTTATTGAATTTCAAAACAAAAATATCAAGTAACAACCAAACTGAGATGGGCTGAATAAAAGGACGAGGAGAAGGGGATGAGAAACTATGAATCAATATCGTCTGGCCATATCCCTTTTTTTAAACTGTGCATTCAAGAATACATTTTAAAGAAATCAATGAGAGCCAGTAGAAATACATTCCAACAATTTTGACATATAAAACTACTTCTTCCTATTAAAGTGGAGAATGACCGTTCCAAAGTCTATCGGTAATCTATCCATGATTCTCTATTCTGTTAATGCGAGTAACGGTCTGAACAGGTTTATGTTTCATTCTATGAATAATTCCCAGACGGTAAGGAATACGGGTAGAACATTTGGACTCATTAAAAAATATCAGACAAAGTATATTATACCCATTTGGTAACATAACTTTGAATATGTTATACAGGATGGTTTCATTTTAATTCTGGAGTTAGAATTATTTGCAATTTTGATTAAAAAGAAAATCTGCTTCGTGGTATAAAAAAGCACTTAAAATTGATTTAGTGGTAATCTTCTATATTTTCATGTTGTCCCTAGGACTAAAGATATTTATGACTCATAGAATTTTTTTTTAATTTGGGGCATATTGAGAAAAGGATCAAATGAACAAGTGACCAATAAACCCAAAGAAAGAAGATGCCTCGTAGATTTAATACAATGATTCATGATTATTTTGATCAGTTATCTTTTACTGGTTTCAACCATTGTTTGCCTTTCTTTCTTTCTGTCTTTCTTGACAGATCTTATCAAGGCAAAATGTCCTGCCTTTTAACCATCTTAGTTGTAGCGGCTACTGTATCTCTTGGTAAGAAAAATCTCTTAGTTCTTGGTCTTATCAGAAAGAAATATCTGGGGAAAAGAACATACGGACAAACTACTAGAAAGTTGATATATTTTCAGCCCAAAGTTGTAATGTGAGGAATTTTTGGGGAATTAATGTACATGCCTCCATTTATAATCTGAAGTGATAATTGTGATGTTTGTGTAATTAAATTTTTTACTATATTGCTCTAGCATACAAGGTTGATCATTTTACATTACATATTTTATGCTATGCATTAATCAGTATGTAAAGCTTGGCATCGCACACACTCATGCATAGTCGCATACACATACATCTATCCATACACCAACACCCACCCACACACACACACCCCACACATATAGTCAATCTTTCCATTTCTTTTATGTTGACTTTCAATTAATTATTAACTGAAAATGGAGTTACTGACTGTAACTCATGTGCAATGTGCATGTATCAGTAGATGTTCTAGTAAACATAATATTAATTGTAATGGAAATAATGATTATAATAATAATAATGATAATGATAACGATAATAATAATAAAAATAACACTAAATAGCATCATAATAATAATTATGATGAAAAAAGGAGAATGAGGATGATGGTAACTTAGTAACAGGCTATGAAATATAGAATGAAGATCAAAATGGGGAATAATATGGATACATTTTCGAGTCCAGAGTATCAAAATAGCAATAAATTACATGAACAGGAATAAACTGTTCATGTTCCATTCCGAGTCAGCATGCCCCCAAACTGTCCCAATAAATGTTGCTTTGCGATGCTTGCATTTGAAACATGTATAGTGTTTACAAATACGATATATATTTATATGTTTAGCACCTGCCTTAAATGTTTTTACAATGTTTGCCTTTTGGGTTTGGTTGAGTTTTGTATGGTTTTGATTACCTTTGATCTAAAGTTCAAGATTCTAAAGCCTCATTCACTATGTACACTATATATGCCGCCTTCAAAAATCCTGCGGCAATTACAATGGCACAAGCATATTGATTTGCGATATGTGAGTGGCCTGGGGACCTAATTTTGTGCTTATTTACTCTTTTATTCACCTTCACTCAACATTGTGAAATATACTTATTATTATGTAAATATACTGTTTTAAATTGTACACTCTTTTTAAAATGCAATGTATATCCATGTGAAATTCAGTATATGTAACTGCGATGCATGATTCAATAAATACCATATCGTACCATTTATTTATGGATAAAAGATAAAGTGGTTTTTTAAAACTTTTACTGTGTCATGTTAGAAAGGGGCCAAGCAGATGCGCATGTTATTGAATGTGCATAAACATTTGAAGATTTATTGATATGATGTTTTGGAGGTAAAAGCTCAATGTATGAACTATATATACATGTACCATCATAATCATTAACTTTATATCATATTATATTTCAACGGAGTTACAAAGGAAATCAAACTCTTTTATATCGGTATGTTAATGGCCTGGGTGCATATCATATAAATTTTAAATGTAATATGGGCAAACTTCAATCATTACACGCCTTATGAAAAATATCCTTATCAGATAAAAGAAATGCTGTCCATGTTTCGGCTTACTGGTCATTTTTAACTGTCATGAATGTTATATGTTGTTATTTGGTAGGCTATATATTCCCTATGATATTTTTCGCACTGTTAAATAGAGTGATAACGTTTCCTCTTAAAATTCATGTGTGACTGCTAATCACATTGTTTTCTATTTTTTTAAAGGTAAATTTTAATAAAAGCTTCAAATCTAATTGAGATCTACTATGTAAGCCACCAGAATTTTTTTTTTTTAAAGGTGTTTTTATGAGTAATTATAATCTGAAATTGTCATCTAGCTGCCTATTTGTGAAAATGCCACATCAAGACCCAATTTGATTTTTTTTTGGAAAATGGCTGCTATTTTAAAGATGAAGTTGATTTCTGGGCCCCATTTTACAAAACTTGTCATCAGTGACAAATGACAGTTTTTTGTTGTAAGCTAGTGAAATCCTTGCTTCTGATTGGTTATCAGCAGATTTGTCACTGATTTTTGTCATTTGTCATTGAAAAAATGCTTTGTGAAATGGGTCCCCTTGGCATGCAAAAAATGTTTGGAAACTATTGGGAAAGGTTAATAATGTACCACATAAGAAGTGGTTTATACTGTGTGGTTTTGGAATCTTCAAATCGATATTAAATAGACTCAGACTTGATGGAAGACACATTCACTGTACATGGACATGTATTACGTTACTGTATGATACTACACAAACATTTGGCATGAAAGTTTGGTCCAAACACTTCAGATGTTACATTGTATATAAAATATGAGCAGGGCATTTGACAAGCAATCTGTTCAGGGTACATTTTCCTTCCTATTCTGCCACACTAACACAAAACGAATGAAAAATCCTACAAAGTATGTTTAACATTTCTCTGAACTTAACCTTTGAATGTAGCCCTTGTTCCTACTAACGCATTGTGGAAAGGAAGGTATGGTCTAAATATTTCTAAGCATTTATTCAATTGAGATGATTCATGTGACATAAAAAAACAGACCTACAATCATTTGTAAAAATGCTACAATTTGTTATATCTTGCAAACAATACAAGCTTTCTGTAATATGAAAATGATTGTTACTATCAAATATGAAGGACATTGAGTAAAGGAGATGCAATCAACTGTATCTTTTATATTCCAATGCCCTGAAATAATTAGACAACTTCTGCTGTTTGAGCATTATTCCAACGAGGAGGAGTAATATTTTTTTGTACAGATGTAAATATAATATTTTTGTCTTTCTTTTGAACAGGTCAAGGAGCAGTAACTTGGACGAAAGACTTGGAATATACAGAGATTTCTGAATATTCAATACCAGGTACCGTATTCCAAATTTATGTTGCAATCTTCAATCCGTCAGATTTTTGCACTATCAATACATTGGTTTTATATGTTGAAAGGACGTGATCAGAATTTTTTAAAGAGATCAATTTAAGACAATTTGTGCTAACCTATTCTATTGCCTAGATACAAATCATCTTTGGATTATGTAATATGTCATTGTAATGTTCATACATTTTAACAGGTAACGCACAATTAATGCTAAATTGGAATTGCCGTGGTTTTTTAAATATTTATTCTTTGTGATGGTGGAAAATGTTATACTCTCTAGCATGAGTCATCAATAAATTTACTTTCTAAGCAAAGTTTTTTTTAACCATTTTCCATTCTTTAGTACATGTTACCATAAAGTAGCTCCTACTTGTATGCATATTTAAGTTCACAGTGATTAATTACTAATAAATTATATTTAAAGTTAACAGCTAAATTATTCAGGTGCCCTTACTAACCTTTGTAATTTTTAATAAATATGTGAAAAAATAATATGCCCCGCTCGTATGTTTCTTGAGAAGGTTACATATCAAAGCTTGCATAATTTGCCTGAAATTTCTCTAAAAATACCTTCAATATTTTGAGTAATCCTGTTCTGCTACATATATTATTGTGAGGTTCTTATGATATTTATTTTTTGCTCCCATTAGTTGTTTCTTTTGAACGAATAGGTGTCTCTCACAAATGATTCAGGAGGATTGGAAGTGTTACGATAACAACACATCTGTAAAATATTTTTAGAATGGAAAATAAAAGTGCCATTTCCATGACAATATATGGGTGAAAATAGAAATGGTCTGAAATCGCACACTCTTAGAGAAAAATCAAGAAATCACAATAGTGAACTGTGAATTTGATTAATAACTAGTTTTTACTGTACTTGCAAGGCAAAGCTGCACAGGTAATGATAGATGTTCTGACAAAATGGTTTCCACTATTCTAAAAGGAAATTGATTTTTAAACAACGGTATGCACTAAATTGATGTTATGGAGTGAGTTGGATTCCTCAAATAATATACTACAGCCTCTATGTATTTTTTCATCAGATGATTATATTGGAACTCTCTTGGCCACTGAAACTGATGATGCATCAAAAACTTTCGCATACGGCATCTATGACATGAATGATGCTAATATCCCATCAGGTTATGTTGATGCCTTTGACTACCTAAAGGTCGATCCAAATTCTGGCAACGTCACCGTAAAAGCTCCTATGGATTATGAGGTAACAACAATAAATGCATTGTTTATCACATGTTCTATCATAAATAAATAATGTGACATATTAGCCCTGCATTATCAATAGTAAAACATGACCAAATCTTCTTCTCTTTTCTACTTTATATTATTTTTTCATTGTTGTATCTTTACGATTGTTTATTATATATTATTACTTCCTTCGTTAATAATCATGATTGTTAATAAGGGAAAATTGAAAAAATGTTGGAACAATGGTGCTGAAATAAGAATGATCAGAAAAGGGTCAAAATTTCACTAGGATTTTCTAGACTTTTCTTCACAGAAGCTCTAATGGGAGGGAGGGTCTTATCTGGAAAATTTATGAATGTGCATTTGAACTGTATCCTCTTCCAATTCTGAATTGCTCTGAAATTGACTGATTAAAATTCTTCAGTTGCCTTCTATTGTACAAGCCTTTTGCTTTTTTGCAGGCGTGATCCTTTCATCTCTCGTTTTATCAATTTTTATTCAATACATATTTGATAAGGATGATTGATAAAATTGACTTAAATTGAAAGGAATAATGCTGACCCTTTGTTTATCCATTATGAACAACAGAAAATAGTGATTTAGGTATCAACACTTTGCTTGGTCAGAGCATTAATTTTGTTTTACCTGAATCTGATGGCAGCAGTGGGATTTGATACCATACCATATAAAGTTTAATGAAAGGGAATGAAAGAAAGATGATAACATTAGAAAGCAAATATGTACAGAATGACGCAATGTAATAAACACTTCCTGCCAAAAAAAATAAATGTGATCAAAGTTGGAAGAACATCACCGCCTTAATATAAAGATGCCTGTGATACATGTACTGGTAGATTGCTTACTGCCAGAATGATCTGTGTATATGAAGGATGATAATCTTCCATTTCTGATATTGCTGACTCTCTTTTTTTTGTACCAGAAATTTGATCAAATGAAAGCTGAATGGGGAGCAGATTCTGTAAGGGTAAGTGAGAAAAACCATGTACATAAATTACTCCAAAAAGTTCTGCAATTCAGGTTTGAGCATTAAAGTAGACATTCATTGAAAATTACAAGTATGGGCAATAATTGATCACTAGAAAGCAGAAGGCTTGCAGGTGAAAATTGTATAAGTTATAGGTCAACTGTGTATCGGACAATACAATTTTACTTAAATAAAAGCACCTCTCAGGATCTGGGATATACAAGCCTATCGCTAGAAAATTGAACAATGTTTTGATGATGTCACATCAGGAACCAAAACTGTGTAAGCAGACAACATATTACTATTAAAGGTAATACAAAGTTTTGGTATGGGGTCATGAATTTGGTTCAAATGAACATATTGGAAGCATATGCAATCCAACAATATTGAGTGATCGTTGTCGTGGTTGAAATCAAGTTTAAAGTGATAAAATTGTAAATAACAAACTCCCAATGTTGTATAGCTCCCTCTCAAGGTCAAGATATTAATTTAGCTATAAAACGGTGTTTCTAGACTAAAATCGACCAATTAGCTATTCCCGTTTGAAAATTATGTATCACAACTACATATTCTGAGATTTTCACGGTCACAGCTACCATTGTACGGCCGTAGGCGCTTTTTGAAATTCATCAAAATTTACCGGGAGCACCGGTAAATTTTTATATTCAATTTTTCTTGAAAGCAGAAGTGTTTTAGGGGCTAAAATTTCTAGAGCTTATAATCCATCCACAGGGTCATCCGAATATATCAAAATTGTAAAGAATCACCATCCACCCAGTAGGCCTATTCAAAATTTCCCAAAACTTTGTATTACCTTTAAATGAACATATTCTCGGTGTAATTATTTCTTAGTTATGAGTTTGATTAATTCAAAAAATGAACTTATTTCATACCATTTTACGAGGGAGAGTGATGCTAATGCTGATAATTTAGGGCAAGGACAAATGATCAATTGAAACACACAGAAATCAGCCTAATTTTAAATTGAAAATCCTACCGACTAATAGAATGGATGTGTACATTCCCGATCGAAATACCGCACACGTTGGTGTACGTTGCTGAATCAACAATGGTGCCTTCCGTACGAGCTACAACAGATTTTTTTCCCCCTTTTTTCTTATTCTTTTTTTATTAAAATGAACCATGTCTGAAATTTTTAGTGAGGTAACAGATCAAACAGTTACAATGACACAGGCACTAAAAATGTGTGCTTGTTATGGGACATTGTCTGCTTATGCAAATTCAATCTCTTAAAAGACGTCACAAACTAGTATTCAAAGAGCTTGAGTGCGAAACGGGGGAGGTATTTTACCATTTAAAAATTGATAATAATCATATCTTTGAATGTTTCCAAGTAGGTGATTTTGATAAACTTGTTCGATCTAACCTTCTCTCATGCAATGACACAAATCAAATCAATATTTAAAATCAATGAACCTCTAATCTAATATCTCTTTTGTTACTATATTATCATACTTGCATTGATATCATTGAAAAGCATATTTATTCCCCTTGACAATGAGACCCATTTCTTATCATTATGCAATCATGGAATATGTAGTGCACCTGAATACGGCCGGGGTCAACTAAGTCAAAAGTGAAATGTTGCAAACTGCATTGTTAATTATTTTCAACAGTGATTTTTTTTAGAGGATTGATTTCGTTTTGAATTAAGTTTAGGCGGTCACTGTCATATTTATCAATTTGCATATCCTTCAGGTGTAGATTCGTACGGCTTCATAATATTGATGATTATATATATATATATATATATAAATGTGAATGTAAATGTACTCATGTTGTATGAAGGGTTTTAAGTCGACTCAGAATTTTGTTATGATGTCTTTAGCAAAATCATATCGCTAACAGTTCAATTTTAATTTTTCTCATAGTTTGCAAGAGAACTCCAATTGTTGTGTCGGCTTGTGAAATATGTTCTTCAGGTCATGTGATGTATGCCTGTATCACATTCATGGCCAGCCATTATTATGTCTGATGAACATACAAAAGGATTTCTGCTTTATTTGAGATTTTTTATTGATGAAATCTCCTTTGTTTTCCTGAGTGCCAAATTAGAATCTTCCAGTATTTAAACCGTGGCGGGCACACCTTTTGGGAAACGCACATCTTTTTTGTACACATTAAATAGATTCACTGTTTTATTTTACTTCCCTTTTTAGAAGAAATTGGAAATATACACCAAACATGTAAATTTTTTGTATTTTAAAAACTTTATTGTATATAGAATGAGTCATTTTAAAGGCACACTGTCCTACTTGTAGCTACTTGCTCCCTCTATATAGAAAACTTCCCCAATCGGTGCCTGTTGGTCCCCCATGATCCTCTTTTTCTTATGTTAAATGAGAGCTGAGTTAATGAGATAGCCACCTGTCACAGTGACCTCGCTGGCTCGCTGGGCCGTCTAATCCCTTCTTGCTGAAGTAGTAAAGCCTACCTTTAAAAAGAAAAATGTGGTCTATTACAGTTTATTGCATTTAATTTTTGTATAATTTTGATATTTGTATAGATTCCTTTGTTTCTTCGAGATATCTTGGTTTCTTGATCTTTTCAGACTACAGTAGACTTATTCATCAGAAATGAGAATGATAATTCTCCGGAATTCCAAGATGAACCTTATTCTGCAGAGGTTTCAGAGGTAAGTTACACATATCACTTCAATGTCCTTAAAAAAAATATCTTTCCATCCAGAATTTTAGGAATTACACATTGTACATGAACAGTTCATTTTATCATGAATGAATGAAAATGATTTAATTGTCAATACATGTTATTATTACGATTTCTAAATGGCAATGAGTAATGCAGTGGGAAATTTGAGATCATATATTTTTCTTGTATGATTCAGTAATTTTTGTTGAATTTATTAACTTTTTATTTCCATTTGAATAAATTCATTGGGTCATTTCATATACATTTAATTTTTTTTATTTCAAGTATGTTCTGGTCGAAAATGATGAATAATTGGCGCCAATTTAAGGAGAAAGAAGTGATTTATTTAGACCTTAAGAACACTGTGTACTGCTGTGGCTTGCCTATATGATTTGAAATTGGAGATTGAGAATGAATGATAACAGATGGGAAGAAGTTACAGTTGAGAAGAAGACAGAAGTGAAAATAGCAAAAGGGGGGGGGGGGAGATAAAGAGGAGATGGTTGAAAAAGTGGAAAGAACAATATCAAAGATGGAATAGGTAAAGATGAGTGAAGATCAAAGTCTTACTCTGGAGAAGAAAAATAGTTGTAAAAGGACATGGCAAGAAATTATATAATACAACTAGGGGTAAATTGAGAAAGAGAAAGGAAATTAATGGAAACTTATATGTTCTTTGTAGTTTATAATGAAGGTACATGTTTCATTATTACTTGTACCATCAAAAGTGAAAATGAACTTGTCTTTGACAATTGCTTTCTTAGTAAATCACACTAATGACAGTTTTAAGCCTATTGAACATGTTTATATTGGCTTTGATTGGTTTTGAATTGAATGATAAAGGAATCTTAGATTTGATAGGGAAATTAATTTAAGTAATAAAATGAATGATTTAGTTTATTATGTTTGATTATGTAAGTCCTGGATGCTTGCAAAAAGCTGGGAGAAACTGGATCGAAGCTAGCCCTTTTGAAGAACACTAAGTGTCATTGCGGGAGGAAGCTTAGGGCGGGGGGGGGGGGGGGGGGGGCTATTATAACAAAGAAAGAGTTATACAGGCATCTCACACCATTGTCAGTACGATTTACATGCATCGTAAGAGGATGTTGCCTCTGTTTCAGTGCATGGACCCAGCCTAAGAAGCCAAAGTGAGATCATTTCTAAATGTCTAAATTAATTCAAGAAATACTTAAGTTTAGGATGAAAGAATCTTTTAAAAAAAATATGGAGAATATTGCTAAGTGGCAAAAAGCTTGTTCACCCAGATGGAGTCTGTTCAATGTTGTAGTTGTAGTAAGACTAGTTAGTTTACTTTTCATATTGTTTTTTTTTCTCTCTGAATTTCTTTGTCAGGATGCTGATATAGACTATAGTGTTACAACAGTGACTGCCACCGATGATGATATACCTGATACAATATCATATGAACTTTTTTCTGATCCGGTGAGTTTTTATGCACTTTGTCTTTGATTAAGTCTAGTTCGATTTTTAATATGTTAAAGCTTGATCTGCTTCTCAAAGATTTCCCTTATCTACAAAAATGGAATGGATCTATAGCTGTCGAGGATGATGGCCTATATGTGTGCCAATAAAAGAACAGATCAATAGCAAAACTTGAGGTCTCATTTTGTATAGCAGAAAAAGAGGGAAAATATGATATTTTGTAAATAAAATTGAGATAACTAATAAGATGGATATATAAAGTGGTAATCGTTTCATGTATTTGCACTGCCTTACGAAGAGAACTCTCACATTGATATCGTACACAAAAACCATTCAAATATCATTTTTGAATGTTTGTCAGTGATGCATTTATGTCTTTCATATTTCCACATGTCTTTCTGTAAAAATAACCCTCTTCTTTCATAAGAAGTCTGATCTATAATTTGTTCTTATACATGTATCAAATATCTGTAGACTGAGAAAAGCCACTCCCCTCTACCCCTTGAAATACAATTCATAGGTGTAGACATTCTACTAATCTTTGTATTTATAACCAACATTTTTGATTTTTCTGGACTTTCCTAATCCAATAATCGTCCCTATTTTCACGAAGTGACGGTAGTGAATAAAAATCACATTCACTTTGCGTTACGATTTTCCTCACTACCATCACTTCGTGAAAATAGGGACAAATTTAATGATTTTTGTCACTCATTTTCGTGGTGGATGATGGCATGCAAAAAGAAATGTTGTAGGAATCTCTTGCCACAAAAATAATCTCCCTGTGCCACATTGTATTTATCATGGAATATATATACCAAAGATTTTATGAATATTTATCTATTTCCAGTGCAAGGTTGATCTAGATACCTTTGTCATAAGGGAGTACACTACTACCCTTTATCACTTAAAAAGAGTTAGCTTATTACAATAATTTTTCAGTCCTCTAAATTTTCTCATACCAAGCATTTAATTAGAAATTTGTTTCCAAAATTTATTTTCAAATGATTGCAAAATATATAAGTTTAAAAGAGTTAATCCATTACAATAACAATTCATTCTCACAATTCTCTGCATTTTCTCATACCTTGCATTTGATATGAAACTTCTTTCCAAAATTTATTTCCAAAGGATTGTGAAGTGGACCATTTTAGGGTGGGCCAAACATCAGGTGAAATCTTTGTCAATGGTATATTAGATTATGCTTCAGTTGTGCAGTTTGTAGTCTGCGTAATAGCAATGGTGAGTATATTTGCCAATTATTTCACAAATTAAAGGACCGATCTGTTACAACTTATGAAGCGCTATGCAGCCAAAAAGTGAATAATTAATTTGCAAATATCTCTTTAAAAGACCTTGGTTTAATTTGGGCATAACCATGTGAACTTAAAGTATACCAAATGCGAGTGTGTATACTGGTGCGTTGAATATAGTCTACCATCAAGTCATTTGTTTTTTAATTATAAGAGTGTATTTGTCTGTTGAGAGCCAGGAAGCTAGGTTATTCAATCATGTACCCTCACACAGTTTTAAAGAGATGGTTCATTGAAATGTGGAAAATAGGCAAATTACGCCTCTACAGATTGCTGAGAACATTAACAAAATGAGCAAAGTACTTTTGAAGCCCTCACTGTTGTGAGGAATAAATCAAATGCAATTTTGTTACCCTTTCCTGAACCCACTCACTAAGTGAATTGACGGCGTTATTTTACATGCGATACGATGACGTCACAATATGAACAACCTACATCACACATTCGGGACAATGTTGGATACCCATTGCAATTTTCAGATATGGGTTAACGTTGTTTGTATATTTACCGCCAGTGGTGATATTTCCTCTTTTTGGGCATTTTGAATGAGATACACTGAATAAATGATACTTTCTACAAATGTTTGTTTGATTTTTATATTTTTCCCGTCACATTTGAGCATAAAAATCTGGAAAATAATCACATATTCTGAGGGCACTTCAGCGTGTATGTGTCTGATCTGGGAAGGCAAAGGACATTTTGCATGCTGACCTATAACGACTCTTTTGGAGTAAAATAGGCGACAAATTTACATAGAATTGTCCAGATATTCATTACAAAAATGTGTGATTAGGCTGATTAATTTACATTTTTGATAAATTAAGTCGTATAGGACCTGATAAACCGAGAGAAACAGATCAGTCCGGTTCGCGATTCACGGCTAGCTCGAGCGCCGGGCTACGGGCTAGGCTGGCTAGCAAGCTGCGCTAGAATGTGATGCACGCATATAGAGATCAGTGTATTGCACACATAGTACATGCACAGAGTACGCACGCACAGCTACCAGCTACGGGAAACGTGAACGCTACATCGACGATATATTCACTCGCTTTTTGGAAGTTATATACCATTTATCTAGACTAACGTCAGATTAAGAACCAAAACCATGCCATGGAGGAGCCTTCTGGAGTATACTCAAGTATGTTTTCGTCCATATCCATATTTCCATGGAATTTTGATGAAGGTAAACAGCGTTAGGTATAGATGGGTACGGTACTCGAGAGTCAATGCAATACCTGTGAATAGCACGCAAACTGCATCTCGCACCGTCGTCAATCATTTCAGCTGAGCGGCCCGCTGTTCATATTGTGATGTCACTTCAAAAATCAGCTGACTTACGATGTTTTGGGGGCGTTGAGTGGGTTGATTTTTCGTCAAGTTCAATCAACTTTTATAAATTTCGCTCGAATGTACAAGTTACACAAATGTAATGATTTTACTCAGTGTAATCTTTCGATTGCAATGATACCAAATTCAGTCAAGTTTGAAATCAATAAACCATCTCTTTAACACCCTTCTGGCTCTCAGTACCATGTTTTTTTAATGTTTATATTGCATGTAACACCAATGGAATAAAAATTTCTGTATTATATATGGACAATATAAATACAAATTTGGAACTTGAAACTTGAACTTGATAGTATGATAGTGGTGGTTATTTTACCTGACAATAAATGCTTGTTAGTAATGACCTGGTAATGAGGATTTAAGGTAAAGACCAGTTATGGTCATGCAATTGCATTGTGAAAGAAATGTTGTGGATTCAATCAGAAAAGGTTGGTCATCTAGCATATAAGTATTGGTGTGTACTGCAAGGTTCTGGAATCATCAAAATGATAAGAAAATTGGTCCAGTCTTGCTGTACACAAAAAGATGTATACGGGACTACGCGACATGTGCGTGATATCTATCAGGTCCAAATAGATATAGTAATTTACCAAATACACACTGTATATCAATTAGTAGGCAGTTTCCCGGTAAAATTTGTATCACGTATAAGTCAAAACATATTCTTTTACATGATTGGTAATAAGAGCTTCCATTTCATTTTTTTGAGAGAGGGGCGTTTCCAAAACTGGTCATTACCTTTAATGCCTTACCAAAGAGCACTAGCGCATCACCTTGGTTTCAAACCCGGGTCACCGGATTACGCGACCACTGCTCTACCGACTGAGCTATCGCGCCTCCTTGTACATGATCTTTTCCTTAATCAGTATGTCTCCTCTTGTTTATTACACCAATCACATATAATATTGATAACAATGCACTGTTTGTCTTAATTACATATCTGTATGGGCATACTGCAAAAACAATTTTTGTTCCTTAAGCTGTACCCATTTGCCATGCCACAAACCATTGAAGAGAAACATTTCATTTTTATTCTTGCTACCTCATAAAGCAAAATAAATTCCCATAATGCATCGCACCTCTGATACCTCAGCGATTTTGTAGACACACTAAGTTCCTGTGATTCTAAAAAAACGTATTCTGCTTTACAACGATTTGTTAATAATTCATTATCTGTAATTCTTAATCTCACTTGATAGTTACAAATTTCGAAAAAAACACAAGCAAAAAGTGGGCATATTTATTAATTAAAAGTAATATACCAACATTGGAAAACCCCAGCGCTAGGAGAAATTCTATTGAAAAAAAACTTTGCGCATTGCAACACAAGAAGCTTCTTTTCTCAAGCTATCATCGTGCGCTATATATTGTCAGTAATTTTTAAGAATTACCCGTAATATACAGGAGGGTCATGTATTTGAAGAAACCAAAGGCTAATATATTATGAATGAATTTACATCATTAGAGATTTAGGCAAAACTATATTTTCTCATTCTTAGTCTTATTGACAGTGAAGTGTGAGTCCATTACTGTGTGGCCCGTTTTGACTGGAAGTTGATGTGACTACAAAAATCCTGGTGATTTCGCTAGTAAAACTAGAGCGCCACTTTACACGTTGGCATGTTGTTAATCATATTTTAAATGTGTGTTTTCTCAAATTTGCCTATTACCGACAGGATGAGGGAGGTCGAAATGATACAACTAAAGTAGTGATCTCTATCAGAGATGCTCAGAATCAACCGCCGGTCTTCATTGGTCAGCCTTATGATAAAAGCATCCCAGAAGATACTGCAGTGGTAAGTAAAATTTCAAATGTACCAAACACCTGTTAAATATGTTGCTACATGGTAATAAGAATGGATATTGCAAAGATATAATGTTACAATTATAGTTTCACATTTATTCTAGCTTCACATCATATGCCTTCAGCAATTGATTTGAAGTGGACATGGTGGCTAACAAATCTTGTGATAAAAATATTATTACTATCATTATTATCATCATTATTATTGTTGTTATGGTTATTGTTGTTGTTGTGCTGTTGGTGGTAGTAGTGGGTATTATTGTAATAATTTATTTTAATTATTATTATTTGTAGTATACGTAGTAGTATATTTATATATTATTATTATGAGTAGTACCGCATTTGAATTACATTTCTAGTTTTATATTTTGAAGAGACGTTGCAGTTGAGTAAGATGGTATTAGATGGTACATGTACATGGCCATGATTCAAGATCTGAAATGGGAGAGCCTGGAGAGGAGAAGAAATGCTGCAAGCCTCCACCTAATGTACAAGATCCAAAACGACACAGTAGCCATCAATGCACACCATTACACAGCCCCCATGATTGCCAGCAACACACGACAGTATCACTCAAAGAAGTTGCTGGCTATCCCATCCCGCACCCAGCTCTACCAGAACTCATTTTTCCCTCGGACAGTAACTGCGTGGAATGCACTTTCAAAGATCACCCTTGACGCTACTTCACTGGAGGGCTTCAAGGGAGCGCTTCCACCAAGCATCTAGACCAAGAGCTAGATAGTTTATTCCTCAGCACTACATCCTGACTTATGGATCCTGCTGAGTATCGTCGTAGAAGTAGACGTAGATGTGTACCTCTGTCATATGCAGTTTTACCAACCACTCTACTCTCCCACTATCTATCTCTATCATAATTCTCTTATCCTGCGAAATATTGGAATATTGTAACAATTGATAATCTGCCTTGATGGTCATGCTTGGTTTTACAGGGTGAGGTTGTTCTGACAGTTGTGGCAAACGATGGCGATCTTGGTGTGAATCCCAGGAATGGAATCAACTACTTTTTGATTGATGATGGTAAGACACTTGAGTCCTCCGTAGAGGTGTCGTAATAGTGCGGTTTAAGCACTTAATTTGAAATGGAAAAGTTGAGGGTTCGATTCCCGACACAATATTTATGCCCTTTGGCAAGGCATTAATCTACATTTGCCACTCTATACCCAGGAGAGAAATGCGGACCTGGGAGGATGCCCTCTCAATGACCATATGGTAGGAAAACTCCCCAGGGAGTGGAGATGGTGGACATTGTGCATGAGATACCTAGGCCATGCGAACGGGACATATTCATGATTGTTTTGAGTGGTGAGGTTAATTGAAAATGGTTGTACAATTAACTCGCACTCCTGCAACAATTTCTCTGCAGTAGTGACCAAACTCGGCCTGGACCCAACACTATAGGCCTACATGCCTGACCCTAACCCTAACCCTAACCCTACACCTTACCTAATCACAATTGCAACCCAACAAGAGTACCCACTTTGTGTTTACCTGTCGTCCCTCTCCTTGTAAATAAGAGGTATGCTTAATATCTTATTATGCATTTGCTATGAATATTATATAAGTGTTCTATTATTGTGTGGTTCGTTTGGTTCTTTAACATATCTTATTTCTGATGGATAACTTATGCAATTCTTTCAGATTAAAAGAAAAGAAAACATGTATGGAAACATCCAACACTAATATAGCTACAAGTCAGTTATTTCTTTGCCTGTGGTGTTGTCATTTTATAATTTCATTCACTTTGTGTATGCATGATGATTAGAAATTACACGATAAAAGGGGTAATTTTGGGGGATATGCACAAGTTTTATTTTGTTTCAAAGAGCAAGAAATTTCACATTAAAGGTCATGTCATTCGGACAAATTTTATGAAAATTTGGTACTTTTAGTGAATTATCACTTGATAAGCAAAAATAGTGTTATACTTAAAGCACATTTTGAACTTGCTAGTGTAATGAGGCAAAAATTTTAGAAAAATATACTCTTGAAAGTTTGCAAATAGGGGGTCATTTTCGACTCCACTAACAATCAAATACTTTGGTCATGTTAAAAGGCACCAAAGCCTCTTAAAGGATGTATTGGAAGGAAGAGTGAATGGAATTAGACCTAGAGGGAGACCCATCAACTGGGAAGAGAATGTCAAGAACTGGAGTGGACTAAAACTGTAAGAGTTCACCAGAATGGCAGAAGATAGAGTGAAATGGAGAGCTGTTGCAATCAACCTCCGAACCGGGAGAAGATACTTAGATAGATAGATAGAACGATCATGCAATACCACTTTGAATATGAAGTGACTATACCACCAGATTTTTGTGACAGCTTTGCTTTTATTATGTGAATTTGTGATTGCCACAGCTGACAAGTCTTGATGCTTATCACTTCCCATGATAATGTATTCCCTAACTGCTGTAAGTACTAATCCATTTTCAGCTGATGGCACTTTCTCTGTGCACAGTATAAATGGAGATATTAAGGTTGAGAAGGCCCTGGATCGTGATACGGAACCAATCACTCAGCTTTATACCCTGATCGTGCAGGTAATAAAAATGTAGGAGATGAATATAACCAAGTTGTAGAACACCATTAAAATCTACATCTTCTCTGAACTTCTCTTCCAACTTCTTTGGATGATATCAGGCGCGGATCTAGAAGAATAACATTTGGGGTGGGGGCAGGAGGGGGGAAGGGGTAGGGGTTCTTGCAATACTTGTATACATGTGCCTTGCTTAAATATATTAAAATAAAAAGAATTAAGGGGTCAGGGAGCTTCAGCCCCGAGGCCACCCTCCACCCCCCCCCCCCCAAAAAAAAAAAATGCTACCGGATGATGGTGATGGTGTTTATAATTCAGACTAATGCCCAAAAATTAAAATCAAGACCCTCTCCATGCAAAGCACATTTATACATCTATAAATGCAATCATTGCCAGGGTTTCTTTTTGACATACTGTCCTTGTTTAAGCTGCTATATATAGTGAACCTTTTGAACTCTGACTTTAGAATTGTAACTTTGATGTAATAGTGCTGGCATACTCATACATAACTTGTTGCCTCTCCCTCTGCTGAAAGGATTAATATTGCTATTAAATTTGTATTACATGTTAACTTCAGTTTAAAATGTTTTTTTTTGTATATTAAATGTCCTCACCAGATCTTAAAAATACTTTTTTTTATTTTAATTTTTCCTTGTTCAGTTCAAGGGCAATCCAACCTTTTTAATGAGTTCATTTGCATGAAAGCATAAAATACATTCTAAAATTAATATTTTGAGAGAAAAAAAATGGAAATTTTAGTACTTTTCTGTGTTGAAACAAATGGGAGAGTTATCTGCCAAGACATCGCAGTTACATTATTGATTAGCTATGCCCATTTGAAGTTCCCTACTCTAACTTTCAAAACTTCATGACTTTCTTTTTGTTTGTTGGATTTATTGTTAAGACTTTCAGTAGTCTTTTTCTGCTTTGGTTCAGAGCAATTCGCTACTAAGGTTGGAATATCCTTTGAATATTATCTTCAATTTGAGTAAACCTTTGCTTGAATTCTTATACCTCCAAACTTAATGTTTATATCGCAGGCTGTCGAGGATGATGACACACAGCCTATTGAGCAGATTAATACAAATACCTCAATCTACATCCGTCTGTCAGATGTGGATGATAACCCTCCTACATTTAATAAAGCAGGACCGGTCACTGCCACGATTCCTGAACACTCCCCAAGCGGAACCCAACTGGATTTCAGTCTGGAGGCTTTTGATCTTGATTCCGTAAGTGTTTCTGTTTATCCTGGTTATAATTCAAACCGGTGTGTTGGCTCAGTCTGGAGAGCGTCCCCCTCACAACCGGGAGGTCGTGGGTTCAAACCCCGGCCGCGTCATACCAAAATACGTTAAAAGACGGGAGTTGCTTCTACCTTGTTTGGCGTTCAACAATAAGGGATAGAGCAACGTCGATCTGGCGCTGCTCAGTGGGTGCCGGGCTCATGATCCATTGGGCAAACAAAAATTCCATTTTCGGTTTAACTTATTAAAATTTGGAGTGGACTTTAAAAGATTATTATTATTATTATTATTATTTGATTTGATTAAATTCCATGAAAAGCATATACACATTCAAATCAGAAATACAGAACAGATTCTAATTATTGTACATTGGATCAAGGGTACTGTAAAAGACCAAGGTTGTTTTATCAAGATCTAGTCCCCTTATGAAATAATATACATGTGTACAAAGTAAAGTGCTAGGACCATAAGTTTTACAGGACTGGTGTCAATAATTTATTGTATTATTATTGATGTTTTCGCTGTTATTTTTATTATTATTATAATATTTTATATTTTTATAAAATATTGTTATTAATATTAATCATAAATGTTATCATTATTATTGACAATCAATGTTATTATTATTATTTTTATCATTATCATGTAATAGATAAATTGGACCACACTTTACTTCTTATTAAAAAAAAAAGAAGGTTTGACTAGATCTGTAACATATTATCCATTAAGCCAACAGGATTTTAGTCAAATGGCCTAACATTTATAGTAAAGCTTTGCATACTGTTTCCAAATGGTTGAAAGGATTGGATCCTAAATATTTGACTTAACTACTTACCCAAAACATACAAAATAGAAACCTGAGGGCCTCCCAAACGTCTCTCCTTAGTAAGTGTCCCTTTAAATACTGGTATATATACATAGTTCTTGTGATCAAGTTTTTTTTTAAATTTGCAACAGCAGAGCTTCAGAATAAATTGCCAGAATACATTGAAAATTGTGATACTGTTGAAAGCTTAAAAACTCGTCTTAAAAAATTTATTTTTAAAATCAATTTCCTTTGTTAACTGATGACTTACAGAAGAATGCTGAGCAATTCTCACTCTTCTCTATTCTTTTCTTTCCTTCTCTCCATTATAGCTCATAAAGAGAAGTGTGATTTATTATCATTATTATCATTCAAATTATTATTATTATCAGTATTACAATTATTATTATTATTATTATTAATAAAATTAATATTATTTTATTATTGTTACATTTTTTAATCATTATTATTATTGTTATTAATATTATTATCATTAGTATTATTATTATTAATATTAGTATTATTAATATTATCATTATTTTTATTATTATTATTATTTAATGTAAAATATATTTTTCTGGCAAAATGTCAAATGATATTCATCTCAGTGCTGACTGTTTTCATGTAAGTGTTTCTGGATGATTTAAACACTTCATTTACAGGGTGAAGCAGGTCAAATCATCCTCTCTCTTGAAGATGATGAAGGCATCTTCTATCTTGCATCAGATACCATCTTCAACAGCGGGGTAGTCGATGTTAGGGTTGATAACTCATCTGCTTTGGACTTTGAAAGGATTTCTGAAGTTACTTTCCTGGTGGGTTGATTTTTGCAGTCTGTGATTTATTAACTCTGTATGTGCTACACAAACAATCTCCTTGCATGTGCCACGTTGGAAATCATGGGGGAAAATTAATACCAAAGGCTTCAAGATCATCTACCAGTAACTGTTTCCAGTGCAATATTATCTACACCAGTGTTAAAAGGCTTGTCATGATGCTTATTTAGACCTCAATGGGGTAATTTTGTAAGACTATTGCATTGCACAAAGCATTCCTTCTGTCAAATAGGAAAAAATTATATGCGAAATCGCATGGGTGAAAAACAAGCAACTGTGTGAAAAAAGCAACTTTAGCGTTAATAAATATGCTCTACCATGATTGATGAAATGTATATTATTATTACCCTCAGCATGTCAGCTCAGCCACCACGATAAGGCTCTCAAGCATTAAACAGGGGGGGGGGGGCGTTTCACAGAACTTGACATAAGTGACAAATGACAGTTGTTGTTATAAGCTACTGAAATACTTGCTTCTGATTGGTTATCAACAGATTTGTCACTGATTTTTGTCATTTTTCATTGTAAAAAGGCTTTGTGAAACGGGTCCCAGATTTCTTCTTACATTTACTTTACCTGTGAATAGCTGCCGACAGCAAAGGCCTCTATCTCTCTACTACTAATACTATTTATCTAAGTATGTGACCTCCCGCCATGCTTATCTCATCAGCGACCTTTTAAAAAGCAGTTTACCCCCTCATAAGGGAACAGGGCTATAGGTTTACATTCTGTTTTCTGTTATCAATGTGCATTTGCTTGCAGATAAAAGCTTCAGCTTATCAAGGGGATGAGTCCAGCATAGTCGCTGCCACAGTGTACCTGACAAACATCAATGACAACACTCCAGTTTTCAGCAAGAGCCAGTATGATGTGTCGTTGCCAGAGAATTCCGTCGAGAACACCCCTGTTATTCAGCTGGAGGTGAGAATGTAAAATGCTCCCTGTACCCTCGAACGATTATAAGAGTGGAACGCACTTCCTCCAGCTGCAAAGAATGCTCTACATCTGGCTACATTTCAAATAATGATAAACAGAAAACCTTACCTTAACTCAAGCAGTGCATGATGCAATGATGGTCTGCAAATCGATGAAGGCAAAACAATGAATTGTAGAAGAGTTAAAGCTTCCACAAAAAACTAATTTTATGCCAGAGCATCAACTACTTTACACTCTAAATTTCCTTTACCTCTATTTCGAGGGCATCTTTGGTAACTAGAAATACCGGTATATAATGTAATAAGCTTATATTTGAATACGGATATAAACTTAATTAGATCCAAAAATAAACAGCATGGATGTCATGTCATAGTTTGTCCTCTGCAAGCTGGGCATTGAAGATATACTCTCAAGATAGTAATGTAATAATGGATTAAAATGCCTTTTAGGAAACAGTCAATGACATTCATAGCGCAATATGTGGAAATGATGTGAGCGATTTTATTTTCTTTTTTCAAAGTGTCAATGATCTCTTGTCCATTTTGTTATACGTTTTTTCAGGCTACAGATGCTGACAATGGTACAGAATTGATCTTTGAACTTCTAGGCTACAACAATGAGTGAGTTATAATTTTACTGGTATCAATTGAAGAGACAGAGGATGATTCTTTTTTTTTCTTTAAAGACTTAAGTTTCCTTTTCAATGTTGTTCTGATTTTTATGTTGTCCAGTTTTCTGCCCCTACTTTAAAATGCCTTAACAATGTTTGATGATTGTTGTACATGACTGCTATTGTGTTTGCTTGTAAGTAAGCAACCAGGGGGTCGACGGCTTTATAAGCCCTCTCCAAGAAACTTGGTAACGAGGATTAATTCCTAACCAAAGGGCACAAGCACATTGACTTGGTTTTTAACTCGGGACCTCCCGGTTCCGAGACTACGCTCTACCACTGAGCCATCGCACCTCTTTCATTAACCTTCAAATTTCTCTCTTGTTCCTAGATTTACCTTTCAATATTTTGTATTTATGTTGTCGAGCTTGACAGAAAAGCAAAGATCCAAATATAATCATGAGATTTCTATTCCCGTTGCAGCTGGTTTAATATTGATTCATCAACTGGATACATAAGTGTATCAGACACTGCTGATTTCAATGCTGAGCTATTGAGTGTCTACTTCCTGACCTGTGTGGTTAGTGATGGAGAAAGAGTATCTACAGCTCTTCTGAATGTTACAGTGACCGATGTGAACGACAACCCTCCACTGTTCCAGTCAGATCTGTACCCTGTCTCCATTCCTGAGTATAATGTAGATGAGATCGAGGAGGAGGAAGGTCTAAACATTCTTCAAGTTTTGGTCAGTCAATCTCTATGGGAAAGAACATTTCATAGATCAAGTCATGCAAGACTGCTCACATATTAGATAATAATAAGTGACAACTTATGATTTATATAGTGTGTAATTTATGAACAACATCTCTTAAAGTGCTTTTCAGATGTTTTCATTACCCCAGTCATTGGATTCATACAAACAAAATGGATGCACAATCTTCACTCCCTGGGGAGTATTCCTACCATATGGTCCCCATTAGGGTAAAATAGTCAAAAACCGGTTAAAACATAGTGAAAAAATAGCAGAAAACATAGTGAAGAAATAATGACATTTTACTGTTTTCAACTCTGACTATAATTTCATCTATATTTTGATCCAAATCCTTAGCTTGAAAATATGTATTTTCCATTTTTTCCATTAAAGGGATAGTTGAGTTCTGTTGCAGAGGGCGCTACACAAAATAATTTTTTTGTGAGATAATGGAAAACTGAGTGTCAAATTTGAAAGAACATAATATTTAGATTGATCAAAATCGGTTCAGAGACGGCTGAAATATCCATAAATATAACGATTTCATACCACCACAAATATTAGATATTTTGAAAAATTTGAAAAAACCGTTGAAAAAACGAAATAACGGCTTTTAAGACGTATTTCAGCCAGTGCCGATGTTAGCTTTTTGTTGGCATTTTCGTGATGCTTGTATTACGCACAACCAGCCAGACCAAGTATTGTTATTTTTAATTTAAAAATTAATTAACGGTCACCATGTTTTTTTGAAAGTGGAGCTGTATTGGTATGATCGTATTGGCTAAATTCACACATTTTGGGGTCTAAAATTAACCGTTCATAGCAATTTTTGGTTCTAAAAGGGCACTAGAAATGTCCTAGATAAGAATAAGAGCAATAACCATGCACTTTGAAGGCATTTGCAGTCTGAAAACAGAACTCAACTATCCCTTTAAGAAATAGGGAAAAGTAGTCAACTTTACTAGGAAATACTATAAAAATGATAGAGAAATAGACAGAAGTGCTGTCATTAGAAAACGATTATTCCAGGATCATCATCGTGAGGCAGTTGCCAATTACTTTAGCTCTACTCAGGAACTTTTACAAGCAGTACAGATTAATTAAAAGTTGCATGCTGTCAAATTATTTCTACAACCTTACTTGTCAAACGTGATAAGAATCACTGCCCCCTGATTTTTCATGTGAACAAATTTCATGCCACAAAAATGGTCGGTATTAGGAAGCCTTCAGCTTGCTCAAGTTTCTAGTTTAACAGTATTTTCTTGATGTGGTGTGTTATGCTTGCAGGCAACAGACGCTGATATCAATGTCATCAATAGGATGTTAACTTACTCCATTGAAAGTGGGAATGAGGAGGGAAAGTTTGACATCAACTCAACCACTGGCATGATCTTCAGGAAGGCTAGCACTGATCGTGAAACAGAAGAGGCAACCTTTGAAATGGTTGTTATGGCAATTGATGGTGGAACACCATCAATGAATAGCACCACGCTTGTGATTATAAGCATTGAGGTATTAAGCATTACCATTGTTTTTTATTTAATATTGATAATTATTTTATTAATCAATTCATTATATAATTCTTTTTTGAATTATTTTTAAATGTAATTCTTATTGTAGCAAGGGATTTTGCCTGTTTTTAGATTAACCAAACATGAACGATGTTTTTTTTCAAATGCCTGCCCTTCTTTAACCATAACTTATGAAAGTAATGTCTACTAAACTTGTAGGAAATTTAATACCATTTCAGATGATACCAAATATTTCTACTTTACTTCAATTCATTCATGATCATTATTATAAAAAGAGGAGTTTTCTATTGGTTCTTTACGTTTTTTCCCTTCATTTAATGTTTCCCAATGTTTCATGCTCTTCATTGTTCTCCCCAAATTTGTATGGATTAGCCATTTTGAAGGCTTGATTCATGCTGTAAACATTGAAACGGTAAATATTGATCATGACAAATCTATCTTCTGGAGGAGCAAGGTGTGATTGAAAATACTGGGGCCCTGTTTCATAAAACTTGTTATCAATAACAAGTTACAATAACTGTTATAAGCTTCTGAAATAGCTGCATCTGATTGGCTTAAAACAATTTTGTCATAGAAATTTAGCATTTGTTATTGTGAATAATTAAGTTTTATGAAGCAGGGCCCTGGTCTGTTTGCATATGGTACATGGGACATCGGCATAGCAAGAGTTAATTATCATATTTATTTTTATTTGTAGACTATGCAGGATCCTTGTGGTGACATTTTTACAACAGTTGCCAAATTCCCATGACATGCCAGAATCCAGCAACCACTATATTGGATTGATGCTACTGGAGAATGTTTAAGAAGGGAGAATTTGTTTTTAATCCTTGTTTTTTTCTGTTGCTCATGTAGGATGTGAACGACAATAATCCAATCTTCTTAGCAACCCTGTACAATGCAGAGGTTCCAGAGAATGCTGCTTTCGGAAGTGAGTCTTCTGAAATTATTTACAATAATTATTTAATTCATTAATGATATTTTTTTTTTAATTCTTTTTATATGTAATTCTTTCTTTTCAAACGCCTGCCCTTCTTTGACCATAACTAACATATGAAAATAACGTCTACTAAATCTAATACCATTTCAGATGATACCAAGTATTTCTTCTTTACTTAAATTCATCCATGAACAACATTATTATCATCGTATATATGGTGTGATTGCGAAACTGTTTCTCTCTTTTTATTGTTTTCATAAGATTGGTACATGGTTGACTGAAGAAGTAAGAAATATGCATGTGTACAATACGATTGTGAATGTCTCTACATTTTATCAACAAAACCCATTTAGCTAGGGTTTGGTCATAAAATTTCGATCGTTTTTACGTGTTTAACCCAATTTGAAAACTCAATTTGGGTTGATTTACGCAAGGTAATCGGATATCGATTTCATTGCTGGTTCGATAGACAGCGAAAACATGAGTCATTTATGAATTTTATTTCTATACAAGCATATAACTTGAAATAATAATTTATTTGCAGCCCAAGTTGCCAACATTACAGCAGTCGATAAGGATGTTGACAGTCTTGCTGTGCTGTACACAATAGAAGAGGCCAGTCCATTCTTAGTGAATCAAGAGGGGCTTATTACATTGAGTGGGACTGTGGATTACGAGATGCAGATGACCTACAATCTCACTGTGACTGCTACAGATAGGGAGGAGACCTCACGACAAGGATCCTGCACAGTTCTGATAGATATCACGGATGTAAACGATGAGCCTCCGGAGTTCGTAACAACCTCGCCTTCTCCTTTATCAGTCAATGAGAGTATGTATGAAGGAGTTAACGCATAAATTCACTAAGAACCTAATCTAAAGGTTGGAAACGGCACTTTCCCATCTTTTTAAAACTAGTCTGATCCCTAGCAGCTTATGATTTTCATCAAAGTAGAATTCATTGCCACTGTTCTAATGTACTCATTTTTGTGTACTTTGATGCATTTGAGAAAGTCAAAGGTAGTACACTATATCTTGCATGTTTAAATCAATTGTAGAATATTAAACAGCTCTGAAAGTATCATCACGATCTAGGCAATAGTAGGACAATCCACCTTCTATCAACTAGTATTAATCAAATTATAAGGAATTCATGTGAGACCTCTCCCTCCCCCCTACCCTTTAGTGCGAAGACCAATCCACCGGTTATTTGTGTTTACAGATGCTGCATATTGTGAAAGCCTACCGGAAACTGGATCTGATGACTGCCACGTTCTCATCACGCTTCAAGCCACAGACCCAGACACCAATAAAGACCTAAGCTACTCCATCCTTGAGGTCAAAGGTTATAACGAGAACAGCAGGCTGGTAGTAGGTAACTTCTCTGATCAGTTTGGAGTGGACAGTGAAACAGGTGACGTCTTTGTTCGGACAGAGCTTGATCGAGAAACAGTTCAACGCTTTGACGTCACAGTGGTTGTGGATGATATGAGAGCAGAGGAAAACAATGCTACCCAGACCGACTCAGGTATAGTATCATTAAACCATGACGAAAAAGTTCTGGGCATCATTTCATGAAACGGTCATGGGTATAAATTAGTAGACATCCCATTGAAGCACATGCTAATTTTGATCCAAGCGTTTCAATGGGATGAAATTTTTTGACAGTTTTGCAAAACATGTACTGAGCTGGTTTCTTTATAGAAAGAAATTTATCAGGAAAAGCCATTCAGGATTTGTAGATCTACCCATCTACCTTACAATAGAAGATAACATCTGTTGAGAGACATCCAGGTGTAAAATTATTAACTGTGTGTTAAAGTATGCAAGTTAATACCCTTCTAGTTCCATGCCTGACAATATATGCATATATATATATATATATGTACATTTATCGGTATAACAGGTAAAATGTATTAAATCTATGGGCCCTCAAAAATGTAACAAATAAAACAAAGGTCCTACGCATAACTCACTTATCTGTGTGGTATATAGGATTAGACAATTTGAAATACAGTATGCTTATAATTCACTTTTAAAAAATCCACTGCATTTTACCATGACATTTGTGACAACCCTTTACCAGGACTTTGGCTGCGTTTTGAGGGGAAAATTTAAATGCTTTTTGGGGCTGATCACACAGTATTAGAAATAGGCCTGAAGCAAATTAAATGTAGAAGCTACTGTCACCGCCAATATATGCACTGCATTTTTGTTACAACCTCAAACTCAAATCGTTTCTGACTTCCAACTCAAATCGTTTCTAACTTTCAGCTGAGCTTGTGATCACTGTGCTTGATGTTAATGACAACGCTCCAGAGTTTATAGACCTCCCAGATGACTTCACCACTCCAGAGACAAACCAGGTTGGCATGGTTATCTCTGTCAACATCCTAGCTAGAGATGGAGATGCTGAAGAAAACGGTATCGTCATCTATGAGCTACTGGACGATGCTGGGGGCCTTGTGGCTATTGATGACACCACAGGTTGGTAACTATGCATGTTGTCTACATAACTTCTTTTCATTTATCTCTCTCATTCCATCACCCTTATGTGTAATTGGCATTTACCTATGGAAATTAAATTTTGTATTTTAACCCGTTGTATGCCACATAAATAATCTCCCTGTGCCACATTGTATTCATGATATACCGAAATCTTCAAGACTATTTAACAAGTTCCAGTGCAAGATTAATGTATACAGGTGTAAACTGGACTGGAAATAAGTATCTGTGCAAAGCCATTGTGTTGCACAAAGCAATCCTCTTGCTAATTGGTGCCTATTATTTTGCTTTGTGCAAAATTGCATGTGTGGCAAAGAGCAACCAAATATCAATTACTATAAATCCACACATGCATTGCCAAATTAAAAGGGGGAATGCATTGATAGATCCTGATTTAAGCAAAGCTCATAGCATAAAAGGGATGGCCTGTATGTACTGCTTTAGACGCACTTGGAGAAGGAGAGGTAATTTAAATGTGTAAATAGACACTGAAGAGGATTGATTTGCAATGATCAAAGTGAAATGGTACATTAAGAGGAATATTCACTATGCAATCATTTCTTATTGATGTAAAATTCATTACGATTCACTATCCTATAGTATTTGAATTAAAGCACAACAGTTTTACCCTGCATTGATATAATTTCTATTGAAAATTCCAACCATTTTATTCTTTGAATTGTCTTTTTACTTCAAGGTATTCTTACAGTGAATCAACCCATTGACAAGGAAAAATATGATTCTCTGACCATCACTTTCTGTGCCAAGGATCAGGGAGATCCGCCTCTGAACACTACGGTCACTCGTCAGATCTTTATCACCGATGTTAACGACAACACACCAGTGTTCAATGTGTCACTTCCAAATGAGGCCAGCATTCTTGAGGATACCACCAATGGGACGTTGGTCTTGACGGTGTATGCAACTGATGAAGACTCCGTCTTTGGGGATTTAGAATATTCCATTACAGCTGGGGTTGGTTTGGAGGATTTTGTAATTGATCCTGAAAACGTGAGTATCTTTTCAGATTTCGTACTGTAGTGGACTAATAAGCAAAATATTAGCAAAATTTCTCCCATTCAGCATTAAGAAAAGCACCTAGTATACTAGCGAAAAATGAATTATTATCCCCTTGCAACAAAGTCTGAGGGGATGTACTAACGCTAGCTGCCGTCTGCCCGTAACAAATCTGGTTTCCGTTTGATAACTTAAGTAATGTTTGATGGATTTTAATGAAATTCGATATGAAGGTACATAGTATCAAAACACAGCCTAAGTTCGATTTCAGTGTATGTTTTCATTCAATGATGTAAGTAATGTTGTTGAGAATGTACGTTAAAGGTCAAAGGTAACAGCTCATTAAATACGCCAAAATTGCTATATATAGGCCATTTGTACCCATGCAGCTAGGGGATGTTACGCTTTGCGTTGAATTGTTTTTGTTTTGTTATTCTTTTCATGGCAATTAAATTAAAGCAAATCATATGTAATAATGCAATTTTATATTTGAAGGTAAGATATGACGAATAGTCAATCTCTTCGGAACGTCATGGCTGAAGGAAGGAATACCTCTCTTAACATCTCTACCGCTATCCATACAATACCAAGTAGCCCTGCATAGCATGAAACCAAAAGAATACCTCTCTCCCACTCTCTTTTCTATCCCATTTCAAACCCAATTAACAGTCCTTTTCATGACTAACCACATGGTGAAATTGAAAACTTACGAATTTGATATTAATTTGTTGTTTATTTTAGGGGGATATCACAGTCCAGAATGAGTTAGATCGTGAAGAGCAATCTCTCTATACCCTGACAGTAGTTGCAAGTGACGGTATCAGACAAGATAATCTAGAGGTGAGACTGAAGTATGATTGGTGAGATATACATGTATGTACAGTCAAACCTGCTTTAGTGACCACCTGTATAGAAAGGCCACATGTCTACACAACCACATTTTTTGTTTCTCTTGAAAATGGTTTCTTATTGAAACATGTATTTAAGGAACCTGGACATAAAGACCATGCACTTTTCTTGTGTCCCTTAGGTGGTCTTTATAGATAGGTTCACTGTATATACATTAGTTAGCTCTTACAGATACAAAGCTGTGAACGGTCCACAGCTCATCATATTGATTGCTAGGATTGTAAATATTTCACTCCTGGTCATGTTTTAACGATATATTGACCACCCAGTCGAATGAGTTTCTTTTTGCGTCATACTGTATCCAAGCAATTAACCCTGCGTGCAATTGCGCGTACCGATGTTTGTATTGTCTTAACAGCGCACATGCGACGTGGAAGGCTGGATGGTTCAAGACTGCACACAAGAAATATTTTTGCTTTTCAACATTATAGCCTTCGAAGTGGATTGTAGAACAAAGAGAATTTAACAAAATTATACTCACAATTTTGAAATACATACAAAAGTATCAAGAGAAAGTGTAATACACACACTTCTTATATCTTATACCACTGAACTCGGTGAATACGCGCAGTTACAATTCACTTACACATAAAAATAAACCTCGTCCATTTACGTCAAATCTGAATGAGCCTGTAAGGGAGAGGGTCGTCGGGTTCCATGTGCAGAAGGCCATAATTCACTGACATCAGTTTGCACACAGCAAACCTGTATGCCTATCAAGAATATATACCCGCTAGTCTCTCGGAGAGTCTTCGGGTGAGGGAAAAGTAAGGTAATGACTTTTCCAAACGGGGATGGAAAATGCAAAGCATTACATTATGCCTGTAGGTCATAAAACTGAAGGCTAATCCTGGTGATTGACAACCTCTGTTTATTCGGTATAACATCGAATGGTGTAATTCCCCACGAGAGCCCACTTCTATGCGTCTTTAAAGGGGAGGTCAACCCTGATAATAATTTGGTTTTTATCAAAAGCAGACAAATGAGAAAAACAGGTCAGTGAAAGTTTTAGAAAAAACTGATCACAAATAAGAGAGTTATGAAGTTTTGAAGGTGCAATCAATCAAACATGAAAGACAAGGCCTGTGACATAATGGGAGGGGAGTTTGCAAGATACATCACTGCTTCAAACATCAACTTGATATCAGGGGGGACTTCCCCTTTAACAGTCTGTATGAAGTACATGTATGATATGTAATGCCTCTCTTTTTATGGAATTCAATCAGGTGACGATCACCATTCTTGATGTGAATGATAATCGTCCAGAATTCACGGACAGCTTCCCGGTAAGTACCACTATTTCGGAGACTGCCGAGCCTGGATCAAGTGTAGCAGCCATCGTTGCTGTTGATGATGATGAGCCAGGAACAAACAACTCAGCTGTCAGATATACCATGACCGATCTAGATCAGAGAGGTTTGTTATCTGCTCTTTGTTTGTTTATTTTATTGATTCCTATATCATCTTTCCAAAACAGGTTTGTTACCAGCTCTTTGTTTGTTTTGTTTTGTTTGATTTTTCCATAATCTCTTTGTTTCTTTGTTTGTATGTTTGTTTTATTTATTTCTATATTATCATTTCAACCAGGATTGTTACCTGCTCTTTGTTAGTTTGTTTTCTATATCATCTTTTCAAAACAGGTTTGTTACCAGCTATTTGTTTATTTTGTTTGATTTTCCATACTCTCTTTGTTTGCTTGTATGGTTATTTTATTGATTTCTTTATCATCTTTTCAAACAGGTTTATTACCAGCTCTGAATTTTCAACTCCCAAATAATACTTTTTCAGAGCAACCATAAAATGAATGAAATATTTCTGGTCACTTTAACCCTTACTGTACTGGGTGGGGGGGGGGGGGCCTGGGAGGCCACCCCCCCCCCCCTCGACATTTTCGGAGATTTGAATTGTCCTTTCATGACTTTTTTCCCTCAAGTCTGACGCACATTTTGATACCATTTTCGTCGAAATCGGATATACCTGTAAGGTGTTACATAACAATTAGTATGCGCATGTCATCAAAAATATGCTATAATTGCATATATTCATGTACAAGCAGAAATGTGAATACTATGAATTGATATCAAATTGCTTTTATATGTTTCTCAAAGTAACTTGATGTATTCCAGAACAAAAGAATACATTAGAAATAAAACAATATATATAATAAGAAATATTTAAACAAAATACAAAAGAAAATAAATATTTGAAAATCGTATAAAATTTGCATAAATTATCATTATTAATTACATCAAAATAACCATTTTGTGTTAGAAAAGAAGTTTCATAGGAATAATGGGTTTCAATTAACATTCAAAAGTGGAGTCTGACAATTTTTGTAATGATTCTAGTTCCCTGTATATTTCTAGATTCGATATTCATGAATGCGTATTCATAATTTATGCAAATTAACCTATGCATTTTCAAATATCATAAAAAAAATGTTACCTCATGAATTTGAGATGAAGGAAACATTTATTCAATACATTTTCAACAATCTTCACAAGTCTACAGACAAATATGAAGAGTTTTCTGTAAAATGCATAAAATTAGCATTTTGCATAAGTAATTAGGCTATAACGACAAAAATTTGCATCTTAGGAAAAACTAATTATACTATCTTGTTCCTTACGTAAATATCTACAAACATGCACATTTTCGCGCTCATCGGAACTTCGACGGCCGAGATCATAGGGAGGGGGGGGAGGCCCCCCCAGTCACGAGGTGCTCAAAATAGCCCAGTACAGTAAGGATTAAATAAAGAGCTCTCAACCAATCAAAAACAAATAATTTTTTTAAGCAGGATATACTATCTTGTTCCTTACGTAAATATCTACAAACATGCAAATTTTTGCGCTCATCGGACTTTCGACGGCCGAGATCATGGAAGGCCCCCCCCCCCCCCCCCCCCCCCCCTAGTCACGAGGTGCTCAAAATAGCCCAGTACAGTAAGGATTAAATAAAGAGCTCTCAACCAATCAAAAACAAATAATTTTTTTAAGCAGGATATTATACCGGTACTTGACATACCTTCAATTTTGTGACCATTTGTTTTACTCCAATCAGGATTCTTCAAGATGGATTACGTGACAGGTGTGGTGACTCTCAACACCACCACCACCGATGCCCTCGTACCTGGTGTCTATGTCCTGGAAGTTGTGGCCTCTGACCTTGGGGATCCCCCTCTGGAGACTGAGCCCAGGGCCTTTTCGGTGATTGTCACAGACTACAACGATGAAGCACCTGTATTCGTACAGCCTAAACAGGGAGCTACAGTCTATGTGGATGAGGTAATAAATGATTATCTCTTCATATGCCACAGAAATAATCTCCCTGTGCCACAATATTTGTCATGGGCTAGATATACCAATGGCGTCAAGAGTATTTAACTGTTTCCATTGCGAGAGTAATCTTTTCCGGTATTAAAGCGTTTGTCATGGAGCTAATCAAGACCCGAAATTGATAATTGTGTTGCACATAGCAATCCTTCTGTCAATTGGTGCCTATTGTTTTGTGCAAAATTGCATGTGTGGCACACAAGAGACTGTTCATAGAGGTGAAAAAAGCAACCGTTCTGTTATACCTGTAACATTGACTAAATAATATGTGATAAAGAATAATTTGAAAAGAGAAGAGTCTATTTCCAATCAGGGGATTGGAGAAACTGACGACGAAGACTAAAGACAGAAAGTTGTAGAACAGCTCAATATACATTTAAGCAGCATGTTCCTACAGGAGAACCATAGAAAACGATACTGTATCCGCTAATATAATTTATAAAAAAGCACAGAAACAGACTCTAGCGGACTTTAGCAGACTTAAGAGGTGAATGCGCACCGTAATACATTGTGTCACATGGCCTATTAAACGCTCTTAAGTATAGATTTGTTTCTACAGAACTAAGAAGGACAGCATCACCAAAACGGATACACTATTCAATCAGCATTTGCATTATTGTAATCTGGGAAAAGCCTGAAAAATAGCCTGGAACTCAACGCTATTTGAAATCAATAGATTTAGCACCTAGAGAGAGAAAGAGAGAGAAAGATATTTGATATTGAAGTGAGGGAATGATGGTTTTTCATATATATCACTTTAGCAAGATATATATATATCCGAACGAATCCATAACATGTGTCAGTAACATAGTCAAACGTTCAACATGCATGTTAAACGTGTTATATCCTTAATACTGGATAGTATAAAAAAAAAATTGCCAGAGATAATTTTAACATAAAAATGGTTCTGTAAAGCATTTTTTGGCTTTCAACGTTTAAAAAACAACAACCTATGGTTGAGAATACTACGTGAGCAATTAACCTAACAAACAAGAAATATAAAAAGTTGTTTAATTTCGTTTTGCAAACTTGTTGTTGCAGAATTACTCGGGACACATTACAACAGCAGAGGCGACTGACGGTGATATGGGTGATAATGGTGTTGTAACGTTTGCGTTCGACACAGGTCTTGGTGCAACAGATGACTATAAATATTTCACCATTAACGAGACGACTGGTGCAATTGAAATCACTTCCGAAACAGATAGAGAGACCCAAGAAATCTATATTGTAAGTGTTTACACTCTTTTGTAGATTCAACTATGACAAGCCACATTCAGGTTAATGTCACAATATCGGCCAGTAAAATGCATGAGTCTTAAAAAGAAGTCTACCCTGATCTGAAGTTACGGTAATTAAAGCTCCATTTTCTCTAAACAAAGTGTTTAATCATTGTCGCCGGACTGTCGATCGCAGGGTCCGCGGTTCGAGCCGCGGCACTAATGTCCTTTGGCAAGACATTGATCTATATTTGCCACACTCAACCCAGGTGATGTAAATGGGTATCTGGCAGGAATTAATTCCTTGAAATGCTGGAGCGCTGTATAAACGGCTGCTAGGCTAAAGCAGGGATAATAATAAAATGTGCCTCGGAATAGAATTGTCTAGATAGATGGTGCTATAGAAATGCCTATTATTATTATTATTATTATTGTACATCTCTACACAACCCAGGCCTGTATGAAACTTCCTCTCTCAGCGAATAAGAAAATGGAGATTAGAGAGGACCGTGCAAAATATGTCACAGCGTTGCCAATTTGTGTTTTGATTTAATATAACTCCAAAAATTCATAAATTAATTTCTGATTTTTTCTTCCCCCGATTTTGCTCAAACTGTTTTGATCTGTTTTTTCTCATTCATCTGCTTGTATTAACTTCTTTACACTACATGTGTTAGAAATGTCTAGTTATTTATTTTTTTTAAAGATTATTATCTTAGTCGGAGCTAAACAGTTTGATTGTCCAAATTGCATGGGACTCTCCTAACAGGGACTGGTGGGGAATGTTTCACAAAGACTAAGACCTTTCATGCCACTAGTTCCTCTAACCATTCCTAAAATTGGTTTCTCAAGGGACGTACAAATCGTGGTCACAAATCTTCAGTATTTATCTTTTTTGATAGTTCATTATTGGAAGAAAAATATTATCTAAAGATCATAATTGAGAGACCAATGGTGAGAGCAACTAGTGGCACAGCCTGCCATAGTTAAGTCCAACTTAAAGTCAATCTTAGTCTTCGTGAAACACCCTCAGGTGTGACCAGCTGTCAATAATTATCTGTTGGTGTCTGTTGAACTAACTGGCTATATTGTTGGAAATTACATGATATAATAACAATTATAATAATTTGTTCATATACAGCGCTTTTCAGGACCGCAGGCCCTCTCAAAGCGCTTTACAGATATATATATATATATATACCACACAAAAAATTTAGAAGGGTTTATTTCCGCTCTAATGAGTTGATGTGATGCATCTTTTCATTGCAGCTTGGAATCATCGGAATGAATGCCAAATCTGACCCAATCCGTTCTTCGCAGGTGACCTTTTATGTTCAAGTCAATGATGCAGACGATAATGAGCCGGCATACTGGGGAGAGGTAGGCTCACTGTGTACTCATCGTATTAACCCATTTCAAACAGGAACCCACTGGTTCGTGTACTAACCCTTTGAGAATGATAGAATTCAGTAGTCAATTGGTTAAATTCAAGTACATGTTCACACCACCGATATTAAAATGAATCTTTTTTAAATCAAATACATTTCACAATGGTCTATTAAAATGTAGGGGTTTTGTTGTACAAAAACAAATGATGCATGTCTGAATGCATGATCTATCTGCTCTCATTGAGGCAGTGTGCATCTATCTGATACGTAGCCTGATAGTCATGTTTTCTTGAGGCAGATATATACAAACAGCATATACTTGAATGTGAATAGATTATATAATGAACGTGAATAGATTGTATAATGAACATGAATAGATTATATAATGAACTCATTTGCATAAATCGTTTGTATAGCAGTTTGTATGCCGGTTTATAGTGTACTGATCCTGAACTGATGGCTGAGTTTGTTAAGGTAGATATATACACACAGCATCAACTTGAATGTGAATAGATTATATAATGAACTCATTTACATGAATCGTTTGTATGCCGGTTTACAGCGTACAGGTCCTGAGGGGCCCCAGGATCCCCCTGAAGCAGCGCTGCTATATGTGGGGGAGAACCAAGGAGAAGGGACGTTTGTTGGAACAGTTCCTGAAGCTGTAGATCTTGATAGTGACCTCTACAATCAAATCTACTATTTCATAGTCAGTAAGTCGTGTTGGTATATTGTTTGGTTTCTTTCTTTTTTATGTGGCAAGCCTATTATACTGTACAAACTGTATATACTGTACATGGTCGGTACTTTTCCTTCTTCTTCTACTTGTAATCTACCAAGTGCTATGCAGGTAATCACGAAGCTACCTATGTGTGGAGATTAGTAGCTGTGAAAGTAATGCAGGCAAACAAGGGCTTACAGGGCTTACACCCTACTCTTTGCACAAAAAAAAACATAGCGTATTAACGTTCATAGGGTGTGACTCGTTTACATTTTGAGCCTACAGGAAACGTTCTATCCGAGGAACTGCACTATTTGTATAAGAGTAGAGGTGTAGTGGTCCACCTGCACGCCCCCAATCAGTTAAACCGGGAGAAGACCCTGTGGTTACAGTGATTCATTTCACTTTACGCGGTGAAGCGAAATAGTTAATAATAATAATGATAATAACAATAATACATGCAATACAAAGCCCATGATTCAGCTAATGATATGAATAGATTAATAAGAGGGACAAGGAATGTGAGCAATTAATGGAACTCTATATTTATATACAGTTAACAACTAGTTTAATCATAAGCCTTGAAAATCTGATGTTTGAGTTTGTTTTTCATAACTCAAAGATGTGGATGTACTGGTTGAATTAGGGCCTTTATAAATAACTTTTAAATGTAATTTTTAATGTGTCACATTCACAAGAACACAAATTGGGAAAAATCAATTTTTCACATACATAACAATTACAAAGCTTGGTGGGTGTTTCACAAAGATCCTAAGTTGAACTTATCTCTAAGTTGGACTTAACAATTATGGAAAGCCGTTAGCATCTTTGAAAATCATTAAAAGTTGATTCAAATCATTCATATTTTCTATTATCAAGGAAATTTCATGTTCTTGATGTGGAATTTATGAAAATTCTAAAATTCTTGAATTTTTGCTTTTGAATATATTTTATTTTAAAGGTACTGGTATGTCCCATTTGCTGGTCAAAAAAATGAAAAGGTTAAATTCACACGCCATTTGAAAGATAATACTTATTTAGAACTTCCCTAAAAAAGGGGGCTTGAAAAAAAAAATTATTTGGGAAAATAACGACTATTAGTTGTTGAATCGACTTAAGAGCTATAGAGCCAGTAAGTAATAGTCTGATTTTCAGACCTTTGTACCAAATGGTCGTACGTTTTATGCTGCGCAAAGATTCAATCAGTTTAATTTTGGCCATTACAAGAAGTGGGTTATTGATGTAGACAAATGCTCATGTACCCTTTATCGCCCATTTAATGTATGTTATTTCCGAAGAAGAAAAATAGCC
Source organism: Strongylocentrotus droebachiensis (assembly GCA_035222895.1). Taxonomy (NCBI): domain Eukaryota; kingdom Metazoa; phylum Echinodermata; class Echinoidea; order Camarodonta; family Strongylocentrotidae; genus Strongylocentrotus; species Strongylocentrotus droebachiensis. The sequence goes on from JAVYIG010009524.1 coordinate 44,730, forward strand.
AGTCAGTCACTCAATAGCGTCTGACAGTGAAGTCTAGCAAGTAAACGGTTTCCTTGCATAATTTGAATATTAGGACACTGCTAACGTTTAAATTTCACAGATAGGACATACATGACATATTCATAATTCCTGCAAAGTTCTACAGAATTTGATGTTGGCTGCATAAGGGACATATTATCTTTAAGGCTACAAGTGGCTTGATAATGTTTAAGTCCAACTTGCAGTTAAGTTCGACTTAGGATCTTTGTAAATCACCCCCCTGGCAAGGGTAAGAATACTTTAGATGTTAACTGTACATAAATTCCAGTTTGAGATCAGCAGGACATAATACTCTCAAATCTTCACCTCCTGTTTTGTGTATCCCTAGGTGCAACAGACGAAGACTACTTCAGTCTGGACAAGGATTCTGGTAATCTGACACTTATGAACCCGATTGACCGGGAGGAGAGACCGGAGTTTTCCCTGGTCATACGGGCAGACAGTAATCCTGATTATGAACCTGATATGAATGTTATTTACGACCCCCTGAAAGAAGAAAAATTAGCTAGAGTGACTGTAACGGTGTCTGATGTCAACGATAGCCCTCCAAGGTTTGAGGAGGACAGGTACACAGCAGGTAATAATGCTAATAAAGATGATGATGATGATGATGATGATGATGATGATAATGATGACGGTGATGATTATAATAATAACAACCATATTAAAGTTATAATATTAATAATGATATCAATAATGATAATGATAATAATAATAATAGTATTGATCATAATTGTTAATAATGCTGATAACAATAATAAAGGTAGTAATTATAATAATAATAATAATAGTTTAAAAAAACTAAATAATAATAGTGATAATGATAATTATAAATATAATAGTAATGATAATAATAATATAAGAAAATTGTGAATAATAATGTTTATGATGATAATAATAATAATGATACTTATAATGGTAGTAATAGTAATAATAATAATGATGGTGATGATAATGATAATGAAAGTGATTATGATAGAGTTAACTCATATTGTAAGTGAACTAAAAATTAATTACGATGCGAGAAAAATTAATCACCTTATGGTCTTAATTAACCATTCATATTATTTGGTAATTTTTCATCTTCTAACTATATTTCTCCTAACAATATGCATAACTTTTGTTTAAACAAATGCTCACCTTTAATCTCTTGACAGGAGTACCTTCTGGTTTTCAGTGCTGATGCCGTACTTTATAAAAAGTTAAATTTATCAAAATAAGCATTGAAATATTCATTTTCTTTCAGGCGTGTTGTTCTCAACATCGTTTGGCGTAGAGGTCATCACTGTCAATGCTGTAGACCCTGATCTAGGCAGCAATGCTGTTACAGACTACACTATTCTATCGCAAACATCATATGATGCAGGTAAGCTGTGAATGTCATTGAAGGAATCATTAAAAAATTTACATGTATTATACACTGCCTTGAGAGTAAATAGTGACGTTGTGGTGACTGGGGTTGTTAGGGCCCTGCAGAAGTGCATAAACACAACAATATGATCTTGAAATTATTTAGTTCTTTAGATTTTGTACAATTATACCCAATTGCATATGACAACATTTAATATTGTTTTATTTTACATTTTGAAATGGAAATGAGTGAAATGAAATCATGAAAGGACAGAGAAAAGTTGACATTTACATCCACTTGCCATGCCTCTGTTTGCCCCCTTCTTCCAGGCACATGATGAATGGTTGTTTTGAGTGACAGCAAGTCGTTAGAATTCATTATTACCTGGAGGCAAATGTAGGTCATCCCTGATTGTTAGTTGTAATAAATATGAAAGAAATAAAAAGTAAAGAGATGGCTTCATTACCTTTTTCTTACTAAGAAATGGTCTTGTGTGAAAATCATCATATTTTGGCCATCATCATCATCATCATCATCATTATCATCATCATCATCATCATCATCATCATCATCATCATCATAATCATCATAATCATCATCTCATCACCATCATCACCATCATCATCATCATCAACACTATCATCATAATCAACACCATTTTGGTCATCATCATCATCTCCAACATCATCATAATAATAATAATAATCATCATCATCATCATCATCATCGTCAACATCATCACCACCATCATAGCCATCATCATCACCACGAACCCCATCATTATCGTCTGCATGGAATCTTCAAGCCAGGGTTTTGATGCATGGTTTTTTAACTTTCAGATGGCAAAGTGAAGAGTGACGAAGTGATCGTCTTTGCAATCAATGGTGGGAAAGTCATTAACAGTGTTACATTCCAAGCAAGTGACGATAGCTACTACATTGTGGAATTGCAAGCTACTGATAATCTAAACCCCAACTTTACAGACAATGCAACTTTATCGGTAAGCTTCATGTTTTTATCCACGTTTCAAAAATACTTTACAACCAGACTTGGCCTACGATTAACTGAGGAGACTTATTAGCTTTGACTTTTCTTTCTCTATTTTTCCCTCTCTCTCCTCTCCCTCTATATTTGATAATTTCTATCATTATTCTTACAGTTTATAATCCCAGACTCTCCCAGTAGGTGAACATTTTAATTCTAAATATAAATAAAGAGGAATGATGGCTTAATGATAGAGCAGTGCATGGTCTTTATCTAGGAGGACCAGGGTTTGAAACCAAATTGATGCAGTTAAATTCCCTTCGGTGTTTGGGTAATAATCTTTTTTGAAGTTCCTTGGAAAGGATTTTTAAGTCAAAGCTGTAGGTCCCCTGGTTTCTTACACACCTGCTATATTATTAGTGAGAAATGTTTAAGTTTAATAGTACAAGATACTATTTCTGTACCTTTTGACAATTGTAAAAAACAAAAAGCTTTGCATGCATGTGCTCTAGATTCACAAAAGTTATAATTGCAAAGGCTTCATACCACAAATGAATAATTGAATCAATGAAATCATGAAAGTTTTGTGAAAGTTGCTTTGCCGGCAGAGGTTTTAGTTTGCACTAAAATTGCAATGTTAGACACTATACTGCAAAAATAAGAGCATTAAAGAGCTGCAAATATTACAACTATTTAGTAAATTGTCATATGGCTGACAGAAGGCCATTGGCACATGTACATCCGATAAACAAATACACAATTTGTTAAACATGACAGGGGTTTCTCTCTTTACCAACTATAAAAAGAGAAATTGGGTTGTAGCTACCTAATTTCAGTAGTTTCATATCAAATACAGGCATATATATTTCAATCTACAGGGTTTTTAATGCCTATATTCGTCCTGCATAATACGATAGTGGTCATCTCCGTTCAGCAGAACGGCGCAACACACTTTTAGGCCCTTCTGCCAGCCAAGGGACAAAATATATGCTTTTTATATTCAGCCAATTTTAATTTCTCGTTAACAGGTGTACTTGATGACTGAAATTGAACAAGTGAGTGCGCTATTTGCAGATGAACCGGTCAATGTGAGAGAAACACAGGATGACTTCATAAGGTAGGCTTCAGAATTGTGATATTGTATCGCATATAACAATCATATTGCAACATCATTGGCCAAAATAATGTAAAAATGATGCATTACTTTCATCACCTTCATTAGCATCATTGTCACCATCATCCTCATCACCGTTATCCTCATCACCGTTATCCTCATCACCGTTATCCTCATCACCGTTATCCTCATCATCATCATCCTCCTCATCATAATTATCATCATCCTCACCATCAACATTATCGTCACCCTCAGCACACATTTTCAGCCATCTGTTTTCCTTGCATCATTATGACATTTTCAAGGAAGTGATGGTAATTTTAAAAGAACTTACACTATGCAAAGATAGTAAGATTCATTACATGACTGTTCTGATGATTTTTTTTCTTTGATTCTTAAGAGGAAAGTTGTAAATTTTGACCAATAATATTTAAAGCAATAGAATTGAAGAACTACTGTTTTCTATTCTTGTTTATTTCTTTGTAGACTGCTAGAGGAAATCATGGAGAAAGAAGAAGAATATAGTGCCGTCTCTGTCAACATCGATTCCATAGCTTACCAGTTGGATGCAAATGGTCTTGGTATTCCAAACAGGTCAGGCTGATATTTCACCTTTTACTTCTAAAACTTTACGGAGGCACTCAACGTACAAACTTGTGTTATAAATATGATTTAATTTTTTTTTAAAGATACTGCAATGTATATGTAGTTAATCCACAAACCACAACACAAAAAACATTCACAACTATTGCAAAACGTGGCTCCCAAATGATAGAATCACATGAAGTCATAATTATCTTTGCAGTTAAAAAAAGTTTATTGCCTAGGAAAAACCACTATTCATACATGGTTCTCAAAGTCTATGTGAAAAAATGTACAAGCATAGTAGAGACATACAGTAATTTTAGTCAACAAATTGTACTTTCTTTGATGTGTGGATTCTTTCTTCCCTTCATCTTTTTGAAAATTATTTTACCTTCTAGCATTCCTTTCTATCTGCTTCCCAAAAGCAAGACATTTTTTCGCTGCCTTTGGGATAGCATAAACTGTGCTTCACAAACTGTGCCTTGCAATTCTCTTTTTTTCAGGCCATTCATATACTTATATGTATGACTCTTTTCTACATCTGTATGTTTGAAAACATCCCTCAAAAATATATATCTCACATTGTTTCACATGTGTTTGTTTCTCTCTTCCAATTTCTTTCTCTCTTTCTCTCTCTCTCTCTTTCTTTCTCTCTCCCTCTCTTTCTCTCTCTCTTTCTCTCTCTCTCTCTCTCTCTTTCTCTCTCTCTTTCTCTCTTCTCTTTTTCTCTTTCTCTTATCCCTATCCTGTTCTCTCTTATATACATGTACCTGTCACTAGGTATTGGGCTTTTAAATATCCCACATAACCTAGTTGCTAGAAAAAGAAGCACAGACAATTTTTTGACTATTTTCAACTCTGAATATTCATCACACAACTCTAATCTATTTCTAACCCATCTAACAGAAAGTCATTGAATTTCTTCCTATTTCTCCTCTCTTTCAGGACAGAGATGTTGCTCCATGTAGTGGATGATGACACAAACACAGTCATTTCTCCATCAATAGTACAAGAGTAAGTACAGGTCCATTACATTTGTTTATAAATGGTTGAAAATTTGAAAGAATTTAACCCCAAAAATCTGTGTCGATGACTTTTTTTAATATGCATTCAGTTAATGTGTTGAGATTTTTTTTTGAAAAAGAGCGAAAATAACTTTAGTCATTCCTCATAATGAAGTACATTGAGGAAGTACATTTGCATTTAAAGGAATGCTGGGAAACTGAGCATTCTTTTCCTATAATGGAAACTAGTAATGAGTTTATTATACAGTAGGCTTGTGGTTGCACTATGTGAGAGAGGGGGAGGTTGGAGAGTCCTGACAAGGACTCTCGGTAATCTTTCTTTCTTGAGTGTGTGTAGTCCTGAAAAGGAATGAGTTCTTTCTTATCAGAGTCCACTATCCAAACATGAAATTGTATATGTAAGTACGCATCGACTGTCAGGCCTCCACGTGCTTTGTCAACACCTCAGAAAAGATTTGGAAATATTTCTGATGATGAGAACCCATGGTAATGTCATCTCTTTCATGGTTTGTAACCAATTTCTAATCGTATGTTGGAAAATCATTCTTATATGATATGTTTCTTCATTTGTTACAGCATTATTGATCATGCATACGGATACACAGAGGAGCTGCTTTCTTACCATCTGTTTGATGTAGAGGTAGATGTGATTTATTGTTTTGGGCATATAGTCCTGGGGGGGGGGGGGTGGGGGTGTTTAACAAAGACTAAGATCGACTTTAAGTTGGACTTAACTACGGCAGGCCATTTATGCCACTGGTTGCTCTCACCATTGGTCTCTCAATTATATTTAGATAATATTTTTTCCTTCAATGATGAACTATCAGAAAATGTAAATTCTGTAGATTTGTGACCACAATTTATACTCCTTTCAGAGACCAATGCCAGTAAACGGTAAGAGCAAACAGTGGCATGAACGGCCTGCCATACTAAAGTCCAACTTAAAGTCGATCTTTGTCTTTGTGAAACACCCCCTAGGTCTTGTTTTAACAGTCCTGGCATTTTGGGGCTATTCTTAAAAACTGTTCCTAAAATGAGAATATATAGTTAATCTTATATTATATTATGTTTCAAAAGTGAATATGAGAGAGTCTGTTGAATATGAACCCCTCAAAAAAGTTTGGAAACTCATGTTTGATCGATAATATCTATTTTAACATGGGATAGTTATTGCTTTGTGGAGTATCATTAGAAAATATGTTTATTTTCTTCAAACTCAAGTTTGATTGATTGTAATTTTGTTGTCATGGGATAATTATTGCTTTGTTTAGTATCATAAGAATATGTTTATTCCTCTTTGAAATCAAAGTTGCAAAATTTGCAGGTAAGCATTAGCATTGCTATGCAGTGCTTTACACAAAAGCCCTATATGCTCTTGAAAGAAACAAGAATTAAATGCACAGCCGAACTAGTTGATACTAAACATAGCAATTGATATGCCATATAAAAAGAGTTATATTCATTCAAACTTAAATTTCCCAAAAAATTTGAGGGGCTCATAGTTTGTGAAATAATCTTTACCCATTGGAGAAGAAAAGCCTGAGATAATTGTTGAAAAATTACATTTTACTCAATTGATAAAAACTACGGTTTGTGAAGAGAAAAAAACATTGAATTCCAAAAAGTATTTTGTGACTTAATTAACTAAGTAAGTAAGAGCTACTGATGGATAGATGGTGTATCCCAAAACAATGAGGCGTTAACACTTTCAGTGTTGAAGGTAAATGTAATTTTTAAAGCCAATTTATTTGTATATTGGGACCAAGAAAGGTGTGATTTTTCTTGATTGAATTCGACCATGATTTGATAAATTTCAAAGTTAAATAAAGAAATTCCAAAGTTAGATAAAAAACTCTTTTTGTATCAGGATAAACCATATCAAAATTACCACTTATCTCACAAAATATTATTAGTGATCCATGTTTGACTGTAGTGTAATTGTTGAACTGTCTTCTAGCACCATATGTTTATTAGGTTCCGAATGGTGAGTATGATTTAGATGTACCCAATCTTCACTCCAAATGAGTTGACTGTTTTTTGTTTTTTTTATGTCATGTCTGCAGTTTAAAACCAAGCAAGTAGAGGCTGATGTTCTGTCAGCCTTACAGACCGCCAGTTTCTCTCTCGCGTTTTTGATGTTCCTCCTCCTCGTCTTCATCCTAGTGGCTTTTTACTGGATTGTCTCCGGGTAAGTATTGCGCTTTAAGATAAGGTTGACTACTGGTCGTGTGATAAGCATATAATGAAAGGACAGTCTAATCAACGGACGACATTGCGGATTGTAACATTATGGAATCATAAGAGATAATAACAATTGACCCTACAGCAAATACAATGTCCAACAGTAGATGGCAACATTTCCACTTCTTATAGAGAATGTAATTCCTTATTTTACTATACTATTGTTCAGGTTTCATGGACTCCCCCAATGATTTGATGAACTCTATATAGACACCATCATAATCTGTTACTTAAAGTTTATTGGTTCCGAAACTGCACTTTCTATCGGACTCTCCAGTTCTAGACCTTGACCCATTGTATTTGTATGGGAATCAAAAGTGCCTTTGCCAAATTTACCTAGGCGCAGATCCACAGGCAAAAAAAAAAAAAAAAAAAAAAAAAATTAGGCCAAAAAAAATATATACCCGGTAGTGCTCTTACCCCCCTGAACTTGAAACCCTTGGATGAAAAATTATCGTCTTTTATCTTTCTGCATCACCAGGTATAGAAGGCAGATACGAGCATTAGAAGCATTTGAACAAGTTGAAAAGAAGGAAGCTCCTGCACCCGGTACTAACAAGTTTGCAGAGAACAAGTAAGAAGATCCTTATACCACTCTTTAGGCAAATCCATGGTATGTGATCGTTTAGTGTCCTGTACGTCATACAGGATTTGAAAGTTTTAAAAAGAGTTGATATCAATTGCAACTATGTACATAAGAGATACGAGACTGCAAACTCGTAATTGATAGGAGGACTTGCGATTGATTTGAATCAATCGTAATTCTTTGTAAGATGGGGCCTTGAACATTATTTGAAATCAAATGTGTCTTTTTGCTTCATATATATCTGGGCCCTGTTTCATAAAACTTGTTATCAATATTAAATAGGTTACAATAATGACTGTTATAAGCTGCTGAAATCGTGGCTGCTGATTGGCCATGAGCTAATTTGTTGTATAATTTTAGCATTTTTTATTGATAAAAAGTTTTTGAAACATGGCCCTGGTTTTATTAAAGCTCTAGTAGGGCTATCACCTTAATAGAATGATCAGATGGTAAAATCTGAAATGGGATCTGTGGCATACGTGACAGAGTAGCCTGAACTTGCCATTTTATAAACCATGAAACTTGTACAGAAAGTCTACTGAAGGGAGAAAGTGGCCTTTACAGGCAGGTGGTCATTATATACTTAGGCTTCCTTTAACAATGAGAAACAATGTTTCAGAGTAAAACCAAAATATATGATCATTATAGGTGGTCTTTCTATACAGACAATGGCTAGAGCTGGTTCAATGGCATAATGCAAACCATTTTTACATGTCCATGGTCAGTTTAACTCTTTGAATTGCATTGTTTAAAGTACCTGGTAATATAAAGTTCCTAACTATGCCATGGCATTGGTATTCCATTGAGTTTGCTTTGGATTATTCCTCAATGTTGATATTGGTAGTGCTCTGTTTTTCAATCAATGTTCTTTCATAATGTTTATGTCATGATCATACTTGTTCTTTGTTTTCTTCCTTCATTTGTGGAAGTGTATCAATAAATAAAATGAAATGGAAATAATGCCATTTAAAAGAAAATTGTCATAATTATAACTAATGTATTCAGCATGAATTATAGAGCTAATTCTTCATTTCTACTATAAAGTTCTTTCATATTCTGCTAGTTTGCTATCAGATTGATGTTGTAGAAGAAAAATCTTTTTAACACATATTGTAAACTAATGACATTTGCATCCAAGTGAAATACATACATTTTTTTTTTACTCAACCAGAAACCCTATTTACAATCCTAAGGCTACTGAGGAGCCACTTTACAGTGATGTGTAAGTACATTTAAAAAAAAAGGTTATATTCCTTCTTAATATAATGTAGCTGGATGTATAGTTCCCTACAAGACTGGAAGATGTACATTGTACGTCCACTTGGTGGCGAACAACAGTGAGAAGGGTTCTGTATTAGGACAATTCTTATTTTCATGAGAACATCCTACTTCAGTAATGCAGTTTTATTATTATTATTATTATTTATTTGGAAAAAAAAAAAAAAAATCATTGAATACAAAACAGAGTACATTGAAATTGCAGTATACTCATGTATCAATTCTGTTGTTGTTGAACAGATGAGAGGAGAAGAAAACTAGAAACAAAATACACAACTTTTTATACCGACTTTCCTCTTTTTACCAATCTGTTATCATTATTTAATTATTTATGTATGGATGATAAACATGGTCTCCACTTTACATATTCAATCTTTCCAGGGGATTATTTGTGTTTAGAAGTCTTTAATTTTTTTATTTTATTTCATCCAATGATTTCATTGAATGTGCAGAAATAGAAACAAAATACACCACTGTTTATACTGGGTTTTTTCCCTCTAGATGTATCAGTAAAAACATCCATTTTAAATGTCTTTTATAGGGAGGGATGACGTTTTAAGAACTCTTTTATTATTATTTTGTTATAAATGTGCAAGGATGAAGCAAAATTGAAACAATATGCAATTGTATCATGCTGATGTATTTTTTTGTTCTACATATTTATCAATAAAAAAAACCATTTTACATGTTGACGAGGGGGGGGGGGTAGATTCTTTTTAAGAACTCCTTTGTTATTTATTTATATTCTTTTTCTTCTTCTTTTTCTTCCATCATTTGTTTATATTGAATGTGCAGGGCTGAAAAAGGCAATGAAGCTGTGGAAAGTCCCGGACCCAGAGAAGAAGAATTCCAAGAGGTGGAAATCGACTTCGATGCGGAACCCAACAATGAAACCATCGGAGAAGACAATAACAAACTTCTTGACGACGTCCTAGATAGATACGAGAAAAAGGCTGGTGTGAACCTCGCCTTTGATCCTGGAGAATCAAACCAAAATATCTACATGTCTGATGTATAACAACTTTTAATAATTTTCTTTGGACCCCCATTAGAAATCAGCTAATGAATCGACTCTCATGGGTTATCATGTGAACATGCATGTATCTTTTTCATTGTGCACCTGTCATGTAGGAGTGGACTGTATGAAATCACATTAACCTGTTGAATACTGAATTCTCTGATCTCCATAGCCTTAATACAGGGATCACCTGATCCCTGTAGGCAATGGGTTAATTACCTTAGTATCCCATTCTGGAAATCGCCTGTGATTTAAAAAAAAAAAATATTGATAATAACAATGACTGGCTCATTTTGGGGTAATACAAAACTGTTTGGGTTATAATTTATTGCTCTTGATATATCCATATTGCCCTATGAACTTTCCTGGGCTATACTAGTGTACTCTCATAGATTGCCATTCAAAGCCAGTCAATATGATGTAAATGTAAATGTACAACTTCTTGACGGCAAATCAAATCTTCTCGTAAGAAGTCATTGGTGCTCTAATTTTAATCTAATTTGCCTTAACCTGTTGATTGCTGAATTGTCTCATTCTTATAGCCTTCCCATATTTGGATAAGTTATAGCAAAAGGTTGAATTTGTTTTTACATGATTTAAGATATTGGGTGCTATTCAGAAAAACAATGTTATCTTCTACATTGGTAATACAATTTCATAATTGTCATAACAAATAAAAATTAGGACAAATCATGGTTAATTGTCCTCGCAAAGCTGGCTGCATTCACATAAAATTGAAAGAGACTTCTACATGTGCAAGCACGCAGTGGTATTATTTTCAAGCATTTATAGCATTTTAATTTTTTAATGATAATAACCATCATTTTACATACGATAACAAATAATACCGTTTTATGAATATGGCCCCAGAATGTTCGTTCGTTCATTTATTTATTTTATTTTCATTAAAAACACAGCAAATGCAAATAAATTTCAAATGAAATAGGAGAACAAAGGAAAAGCCCACGGTGGCCTTGTTTAAAAAAGTTCTCCCGAATATTATAATTTATATTACTGAGTATGTATTAGTTAAAGATATCAGAAAATACGCTACTTGTATTGTTCAAAGACATAAATGATATGGCTGATGATGAAAGATAGAAGAACTGATGATAAAAATCCAATAAATGTGTGACTAGACCACATGTATTTCCATATATTTGTAGCTTTTTATAATTGTCACTTTATTGTGAAGTAATTGTGTCATGAAATAGCTTGCATTTTCAACTCATTTTCAAGTAGCCTCACTTAGGATAATGATAGACTATCAAAGATATGTCATTTGTTTTAGCATATATGCATCCTTCTTCAAATTACATTGTAAAAAACAATTTGTAGTTATTTTCAGACAAATTCTGCTATTTTGTTTATTAAAAAATACTTTGACATTATGATTTTTGCAGTAAGAGTCTACATGTACTTTTAAATACAAGTGTTCTACCATAAATTTTGATTATTTCCCTAAAAATAACCTTCCATAAATTTGGTAAATATAATGAAAAATTATCCATATGGTATATTTGATACACTTAAAGCTATACTGTACTGGAAGCACTACTGCAAAGCAGAGCCATATATACAAAGAGTTTGGCCAACCTCGTTCGAGTATGACACAATATGGCGACTACTAGCTCTTTTTGTTATATTCAGGACGATTTTAGTAAAAATCAAAATTTAACGTGTGTTTACTATATTTAGCCAACAGTACTCAGATTGCAATTGTCATACATATACCTGCTACAGTCTTTGGTCATATAATGTGCTATGATTCTATGTTATATGATGGTTATGATGTTCTTGTTACAAATGGCATGAAAATGGATTCATTTTTGTTTCTAGCTCTGTACTCTAGATTTGGTTATTGAAGGTCATGATTAAAGCCATTCATTCTTTAAATGCTTTCTGTCTTGAGACAGAAGGGCATCAGCATATTAGGTATTTCTTCCCCAAGTGCCTCATCACAACCTACATGTAATATTTTTCACTTGTTACTTAAGTACAGTCAGTACCACATTATTAGTTGTTGCTAGTTTAGAAAAGTTTCTAGTTTGAATAACTTTGTTTCGAAACAAATATATGTACATGAAAACTTTAAGAGTATGAATTGTCTGTTTGGAATCCTTGTTCAGATATGACACCGCAATACCGCAGAGGTTTTTTTTATGACGTTACATGGAATACGCTTCACAATTCTTTATCTTATAACACATAGCTTAGTAAGTAGTTGCGTAGGACTTTTGTTGCACGCAGTTGCCATTAATTCACAAAAGTGTTTAAAAAGCCCTGTGTTTTACTGCGTCATATCTGAGCGAACCGTAATTTAAGCCTTGAAATAAGATAACTCATATTAATGTTTATTCAGAAAACTGTTAATACTTGTAAAGAGAGGATCCAATTACACGTACCTTAAATCTCTAAAAAGACAAGGAAATATAGGTGTTTTTTTTTTAAGGGGATGGGAATTCAAGTCCAATACATTAAATCTACATGTATGATCCCCCTTTCCTCTGATTCGTCTCTGTCAAGTACTATACTGTAGTTATGGTTTCGTCAATGTATTCCGAGTAAGGTTTCATTGTTGTAGTTATGTATTGCATAGTTCTAAACTGTACATGCATTAATGAAATCATTGTCGAGAATCCTTTTAACCATCAGCATTTGTCTTTTATGTGGTAATTATGAGTAACGTGTATTTACATTCAAAATGTTTCACATGAAATTGTGTGCCTCAGAGTCTTTATAAAAGTGATCTTAGAATTTATAGAATTTATATTTCGTTTTTGCCAAAATGTCAATGACAGCAGTTGTAAATAGTACTGAAATATGAATAAACTAACTATATTCAAATGCGATATTTACCACAAAGAAAATCTCTTGTAAACTACATCTGCAAGCTTGCCAGGGGTTTACTGACATAGCGACACACACTGTCTATAATGTACTACCCCATTCACATTGCCGAACCAACCTCAGACTGAATCCGAACCAAATAACAAAATTGCCGAAGGGGTAATGTAATTATTTTGGTCAGTCTGGTGTTGGTATGTTGGTGTGACTCAGGTATAATTCTATGCATGGAAATGCTTTAATAATGTGACATATTAGTTATTACTATTAATTGGAAATTCCTGGCAAGGGGCATTGTGGAGAAGCATATGAATTGTATTACATCTGTAAACTGATAAACTTTATTGCTAGAGTGTGGGGGAAATGTGCTGTTTACATTTAGACATGCGATCAAAGAGTAAAAGATATATTAAACAATCAACAAAGGGATAAGGATTATCAATCGTTAAAAATATTTGTTTATTGAAATAAACCATGTCTTCATAATGCTTGTGTTAATTGATACGATACAGAGAAATAAAAGCTTGGTGGAAAAGAAAACGGTCTGATTTAATCAGTTCTTTACTACCTTTCCCAAAACTTTTGTATTGAGCAATTTAAAGTACTTGAATTAAACAGTTTCAAACCAATAATGCCTCCCCCCCCCCCCCCCACAAAAAAATCATCATGTTCACATAAATCTGTAATATCAACAGAAAACATACCAATAACAAGTACATAATTCAGTCACATTTAAACTACCATAATGCATGCATATAAAACAAAGGAATGATTACAATAAAGTAAGAAAGACATTTATGCACTTGTACAGGCGCGTACGCAGGATTTTTTTTCGAGGTGGGGGAGGGGGGAGTTTAAAATGTGAAAATCACGCCGCAAAATTTCGTAACGACTCAGCCAGCCGCTGAATAAGGGGGGGGGGGGGGGGGGCGGGATAAGAGCACTTTTTTGTGTGTGTCCCAAAATTTGGCTGAACGATATTTCGTTTCGTTGGGGGGGGGGGGGGGTCCTCCAAAACACACACAAAACTGCACTTGTATACAGTTTACTTCAGAAAAGAACTTTTTAATTAAAAATGATTCATACATGTACATAAGAACAACATGTTCCATATACGAGCTAGAAAGCCAACCGCTCACTTTACCCTATGCAATATTATATCTCGGCACATACCTTGTTTTTTTTTTACAAAGGAATATAACAATAGATTCTTTGATAACTTTTTATGTAAAGCGCTGTGAAACAACAGTTAGTTCGTAAGAGCGCTATAGAAATGACTTTATTGTATTGTATTGTATAACATCTGCACACATAAAATATAGAAAATAAAATTTACACCATTCGTACATAGCATTTCAATGAAAATCGGTTCAAAGTGAACCGATTTTCTTCTAATGCTTGATTATACTGGTCAGTACGACCAAAATCATTTTACAATCATCAAAATGTATTATTTCCCAGGAACATTAAGACTAACAAATTTTGTACATGATAGAATGATGATAAAACTATATATATGTACCGTTCATATAAAAAATAGAAGAATGTATTGTTTATCAGAGGTTTTGATCAAAATGCATGAAAAATCTTGGTTGCAATTATCAATATACAAAGATAGAGTGAACATCCAATACTACTCTAAAGTTGAAGAAAAAAAAAATTCATTACTTACAATTCTTCATCTAACAAATGGCATTTTGTTCATTAAAACTTGACAACTGACACAAATTAAGAACAGATTCACAAATATAATAAGTATACTACAAAAACAACAACAGCCCTCTTACCAACAAATTATATACGACACCAAATTTGGGGGTAAAATTAAACGAAAAGTCCACTCCAAAAATAACCTACTTTCAATAGAAGCTGACAACTCAGACAAACCAATCAACAAAAGTTTGAGTAAAATCGGATAATAAGAAAGTTATGAATTTTTGAAAAAGTATGTAAAACTATGGAATATTGAAAAGCACAAGACAAATTGGGAACTCACTCATCAGTCTGTGACGTCATGTCCTCACTATCCACCAAGGCTCAAAATACACGGGGGCGGTGGGCGATTCGCCCCCGTGAGCTACATAATCTCTTCCGTCAGGGGGCGATTGCAAAATTAAAAATCGCCCCCGTGGAATTATAAAATAAAGATTATCTTCTTGTTATAACTTTCACACAATATTGAGTTTCAACTTTCAATGAAATGGAACTATGGAAGTTATATTTTTATAGCGTGCAGGATTTCTCGCTCGAATTTGTCGGTGTCTAGAGGCTGCCATATTGTAAAGAAATAAACGCTTTTTTTGCCGCAAGATTGCGCTATATTTCCCATCTCAACGTCTATATATGGGTATTACGGATACAAACAACGGAAGCTCACAGTGCACTGCAGCAAATCATGAATCCTCTGAAATCTGATGATTCCAAAAGACCAGCAAATAATGAACCTCGACCAGTTAATCAAACGAAAGCTAAAATTAGTATTAAAAGGAAACGTGTTGGCAAGGAGGCGAATGTATACGGGCTTGGACCAGAAATTTCGTACAGAGGGAGGAGATCTGACCATTAGCTGCATGTCATAACTTGTAAAGTTGTAAGAGGAAACTAATGCCGACTATTAATGATAATGATGAAATAGCAAAAAATTTAGGAGTATCATGGGTACCAATTCAATGGAATTTGTATTAAAAAAGAGCCCTTGTCAGTACTAAAAGAGTCCCCGTGAGAAGGCTCACGGGGCTCTTTTTTTTTGGAAGAGCCCCCGTGGACAATAAATTAATTTGAGCCCTACAATCCACTAATTATTTTCTTTATATTGATAATATAAATTCCTATTTTCCCCCTAAGAATTCTTTCTTCACACCAGAATCCAGGTTAGATTGATAGTAATATGTTTTTGTGTGTTGATGCACTAATATACAGAGTGAGTCAGAAAAAATGTCCCACTTTTTAAAAGTTGTATTGTTTGAAGTGAATATTTAATCGTGGGTTTCATAATATATATCTTGATAGAGTTATCCTCCCAGTACATTTAGGTAACATTTTCATTTGAATCTCTGCATGCATGACTGAACATCAGACATTCTTTACAAGACTGCCAGATCTCACTTGCACCAAGTTGCTAGGTGAGGAATAAAATAGTGTTTTGAACAAAGGCTGCCAGACAGACAAAAAAGCAACAACACACACACGCACACACACATTCAAATACACAAACCCGAACTCTTGAAAAACACTTACTCTTTGATGCTTATAATTTCAGGTGCTTTAGGTGATGAAGAACAGACTAGAAGCTGGAATTAATTATTAAGTATAGCATAACAGTGCTATAGTTGTGTGTAAATTGCCATATGAAAAAATTATCAGAAGAGCATGGGATGTCCAAACAATGATGCATCCCGATGTCTACTCTCGCTTGTTGATCATGATCTCGTAGGGTACCAGAAGCCTTCCTGCATTACACTTGGTGATCATGTTGGTCAGACTTTCACTTTCCTTGCCAGGAACCTGCAGAGGCAACATGGAATTGGAACAGAAGATGGAGAATAATCAATGAACGACAGCTTTGTAGTAAGTTACTACATGTTATCTTTCTTCATAACGATGGTTGAAATGAGGACCTTGTGGTAGATTAGCCTTGAGCTCAACAAGTTACCAAATACGTCTACTACTTCTACTATTTATTACCTACTACAAGGAGATATTGGAAAACAGAATTTGGAGCAAAAAGAATGAATGTATTATAGTTTGAGGTTCCTTATGCCGTCCAGCTAACAAACTTACGCTTGCATGATATTTTTTTGGATATGGAATGAGTGATCGAAATACAAATACTGAAAAGTTTCAAACAAAGTAATGATCTTTTTGCATTTAAAAAGAAATGTGCCCTTTTTCTGCTGTCTATGTCGTTTTGGGAAAATTCACAATGCATGCTGACCAAAATTGCGAATATTGCTAATTAATCTAAGTTTCAAAAGCAAACATAAAAGTGGTCAAGAGTCGGAGGTTATAAGGTCACCTTGCTGAAGGTGTAGTTCTGCATGAACCAGGTGAAGATAAGGAAGAGAATAGCCTTGCCAACGGCTTCACCTAGACAGCCACGACGGCCAGCTCCAAATGGAAGGAAGCTGGGAGGATGATCACGCATTGTGTCATTTTCAGCAAGGAAATGCTCTGGAGAAAAAAGATAAAAAAGAATGAATGATTTCTGGAATTGCAGTTCTACCATTTTAAAATCACAAACTAACTGCTTACAGCACTCTCTAATGAAGAATGAAAAAGAAACCTGATTGAGAGGGAAGGGGAGGGGGCAGAGTAGCTGCTGTTAAAGTACATTAAAGGTCATGGTATGGAAGTGAACTGATACACGTGTACATATCGTGGTTGTAGAAGAGAATGGGGAATGTCCCTGGCCGATGCTAAGGCAAAATGTCTTGGCAGTTCAAGAAGCCTTTCCATTCTGGAGTGTCAAAGTGTGGTGTGTGGTGGTAGGGAAGGGAGAGAAGGGGAGTTTTTAGGACCTACCTGGGCAGAAGTTCTCTGGATCTTTCCACTCTCGAGGATCAAAGTGCATGGAGTAAACATTCATTATGACCGTTGTACCTTTAGGGATGACATGACCCCCTGTGATCAAGAGAAAGATTAAGAAAAATTCATGAATCAAGTGATTGATTGGTAAATTGACTACTACTACTACTACTACTACTACCCCTACTCCTACTCCCACTCACACTCCCACTCAGACTCCGACTCTGACTCCGACTCTGACTCCCACTCCCACTCCGACTCCCACTCCCACTCCAACTCCCACTCACACTCACACTCACACTCACACTCCCACTCCCACTCCTACTCCTACTCCGACTCCGACTCCGACTCCGACTCCCATTCCCACTCCCATTCCCACTCCCATTCCCACTCACACTCCCACTCACACTCCGACTCCTACTCCGACTCCGACTCCCACTCCCACTACTACTCCTACTCCCACTCCCACTCCCACTCCCACTCCGACTACTACTCCTACTCCCACTTATTCCCACTCCGACACTCCCACTCCCACTCCGACTCCTACTCCCATTCCCACTCCGACTACTACTCCTACTCCCACTCCCACTCCCACTCCCACTCCTACTCCAATTCCCACTCCGACTACTTCTCCTACTCCCACTCCCACTCCCACTACTACGCCTACTCCTACTATTACAAATACAGAGGAAATTGAAGTTTATGTGCATACATAACATATCAAAGTTAATTTTTTTTTTTTTTAATTATTATTATGACACCTGGTCCAGTCCTTTCAAATCAATTTGCAAAAAGAAGAAGAGACTATGTAGGAAACATTCTTACAAAATTAGGGATGGTAGCTGTTCGAAAGAAAACAAAAGATAACTGATTGTCTAGTCTGTTCAGTTAGTTGTTTGACTTCACTTGTATTTGAAAAAACGAACAGTCCTTTAAGAAAAAATGAAATACCGGTACAGTACTCACTCAAGGTAGTATCACACGTAGTAGCATGTGGGAGAAGGACAGGTGCTATGGAAGCATAACGCAACACCTCATATAGCGTGGCTTCGGCGTACGGCACGCTCCTGCGATCTTCGATGACGGGGATGCGGTCACGTCCGATCACATCGTCAATTTCCTTCCTGACCCGATCTGCGATCTCAGGGTGTTCGGTCATTAACGCCAACGCCCAGTAGATAGTTTCTGTTGAGGTTTGGATACTAGCTGAAGGGAAAAGTCCAAATCGGAAACCAGCCCTTTAAGAAAAGATACTATACGACTGCTGCTGCTACTACTTCTACTACTAGTAATAATAGCAATATGATTTTAAATACACACGGTAGCCTCACCAGAATTTAAAGTGTTCTTCCTGAGGTCCCTGTAATTCTTGTCAATGTTTTAAAAAACAAGAGTAGATAATCTGTGATCCATTGAGAGAGTAACCCATTGCCTACAGCATGGACCTATTACGGATGGACATTCATCGTTTTCTTAACGAATTCATTGTGATTGTCTCCGTCAATGTCGTCTCAATAACATTCCGTACATGTTTCTTCCCTTTGGTCTCATCATGGTCGCCGGCAAAAAGCCGGTAATCAAGATAGTGATTTTACACATGTTAATCTACATGCGCAGAAGATAATTACTCGCCTAAATCATGGAAAATAGATGTGCAGTTCTGGCTTGTAATCGGAAATTGTTGTTCCGTGTACTGTACATGTATTTTTTTTTGAAAGACGTGTTGATATTACCAGAAAGAGGTTATTTTTGGATTTTTGGGTTGTGATTTAAAATCCCGTTTCCCCCTATTTCCTCATAATATTCCAGAGTTACAACGCACAGGGCCGATACAGATCATGGCCTTCTAATTGTTTTATAAGATCATAGGTGTGTGCGAAAGTTTGCGAATCAGTAATAATACATTTCATATCACCCAAATCGTCTGCTTTTCAACTTTGCTGCTCCCCATTGGGGATGCTTTTATTTAAGACACACTCTTACAGAGCACACCATCCAAACAAAACCCAAGAGAGGGAAACTGCTCCTTTGTCAATGACCAAAAATGCTAAAGCAGTCGTTATTGTTAAAACAGCTGAATGTTCTCATTAAGATGCACATAATCTGAAGGCGGCGACTATGATTGGATCAAAGAAAGAATCACGTTGAATGTCCACCCGTAATAGGTCCATGCTTACAGGAACCGAGTGGTTCATATATTAAGTCAATGCAGCAATTGAAGGACCAAGTGGTACAAGAGTTAAAGAGTACATCAACTAAAACGACAACAACATCCATTACAAAACTTAGCGATTTAATGACCCACAATTCAATGGGATATCCACTCACTTGGTTGGTTAAAAAAAAAGGAGAAAAAGAATCACCGAAGGTTCTGAATTGAGAGGAAAGCGTAATACATAAAGACTATCATGCATGGCAATCATTGAGCACACTTTGATCACACTTACCACCGAACATATCGATAATAGTCCAGAGGAGATGTTCATCACTTAGTTTCTCCATGTTGTTATCCTCTGCCGTGGCTTTCTCTTGTGCATTCAGAAACATATGAAAGATATCGGTCACTTCGCCTGCAATATAAAATAAATTGAAAGTTATTATTTATTGTCCAATGGAGCAGGATTTCTTGTAGGGGAGCAAGGGGACACACCATTTTTTGCATCTAAGTCAAGTAAATGTTTGTCCATTCAGAAATTTGTTTTTCATTGGAAGAAATTTACAGAGATCAATTTACAAAAAAAGAAATAATCATAATCATAGACATTTACAGTAATGATAAACTAATTCATTACAGCTTAATTAAGTTGGATAATTAGGTACTTGAAATACGTTTGTGTACGATGAAGATGCCGACAGAGCAAGAGAGTTGAAGAGGACCAAAACGGGCCACAAAGTATTGGACTCACACTTCGCTGTCAACAGCTAGACTAAACATGAGAAAATATTTCTGCCTAAATCTGTTATGATGTATAAATTTAATAAAAATGTAGCCCTTCGGTATCTTCAAATATGTGACCCTGATGTATATTATGGAAAGAAATTCTTTAAAATGACTGATGAAATCACTGAGGTATCGGAGGGGCAATGCATTATGGGAATGTATATTGCTATATGTGGTAGCGAGAATTGAGATGAGGATTACCTTGTATATGTGTATCTTTATGATCTCCTATCTGCTCCATGAAGAACTCCTTATTTTTAATAGTTTCACGGATGATATCACGCTTTTTGTTAGGTACATACCGCAGAATGGAGAATACATCCTCAGGGAGTCCTAGGCCTATGTTTTGGCCCAACTCGTCAATCAGCTTCATAGACTGCAGGACTTTAGGGTCATGCATGTCAAACCTAACAGACAATTTAAGAAGAGAAAATAAACCAAATGTAAGAGAGCGACTGGACAATGGGCAGAGGGAAGATAAACTAGATGGAACTTCGAACTGTCGAAAATGATGCCTCCACCATAGAGCGATTTTACAAACCAAAACGAGCAATTTTTAAAAATTCAAGTTTGATTGTAATCAATTAACAGGTTCTCAGAATATCGTGATTACAAGCTTTTTTTCATATACATGTACGACCCTTTGATCTTTGACCTCATGACCCTAAAATCTAATCAGTCCATTGGCTCTGGAAGATACATACATGTCCTGAGTTTTATAATAGTCCATCTGTCGGTTCTAATGATAATGTGATCACATGCTATTTTTGCATACATAATGAGCCCTATGACCCTTTGATCTTTAACCTCGTGACCCGAAATCTAATCAGCTCATTTCTTCTGCAAGATACATACATGGCCCAGGTTTGGCGGAATTCCATTTATCGGTTCTTGAGATAACACGATCACAAGCTTTTTTTGCATACATAATGAGCCCTGTGACTTTTGACCTTGTACGTGACGCCAAAATCTAATAATTTCATTAATAATAATAATAATAATATTTAATTTGTATATAGCGCTTAATACAAATGTCTCTTGCTCTGCAATATACATATACATGACACAATTAGTTTGGTGGGAATCCATTTATCGGTTCTTGAGATAATGCGATCACAAGAACGGGACGGACTTACGGACAATTGGGACTTTTAGATTTGCGTGGACTGATACGTGTGACGTCTATTCAAGACAGTGCATTACAAGCACGTCGATCGTAGCATAGACCTATTGTCTTCGTGCGAATTTTAAAGTCCCTAATATCAGACGGACAACCCAAAAACATAACGCCTCCAGCTACTTTGAAGCGGAGGCATAAGAATAACAAGTCAACGCAAAGCGTACGTAGCATCCCACAAATGGCTTATATACGTCAGAACAAGTTACCTCCATTAGACTATACTATTACATTACTAGGCAAGGAAGTTAACCACATTTTCGCATAGTATAATTAGGTATTTTTAAAGCATATTTAATAAGCTATATGACCTTTCACCTTGGACCTTTCACCTACATATACTCCTTTGGCAAGACATTGATCTACATTTTCCACACTTAACCCAGGTGAGGTAAATGGGTACCTGGTAGGATTATTCCTTGAAATGGACTGTGCGCTGATAAGGCTGCCAGACCTAAAGCTAGAGTAATAAATTCCAAAGCTCTTTGGAAGCGCATAGAGATGTTATTTCATAACGTATTATGCGCTGCATGTACAAGAACTGAACTATTATTATTATTATCCGAAATCGAACTTACGCTGCGTTTTGATACCATGTACCTTCATATCAATTTTGATTAAAATCCGTCAAACATTACGAAAGTTATCGAACGGAAACCAGATTCGCAATATTTAATGACCTTTGACCTTTGACCTACAAAATCCAAAATAGAACTTACTCTGTGTTTTGATACCATGTACCTTCATATCAAATTTCATTAAAATCCGTCAAACATTAATTAATTAGTTATCGAACGGAAACCAGATTTGTATTTTTTCGCATATTTAATGAGCTAGTACCTTTGACCTACATTCTCTGAAATCGAACTTAGGCTGTATTTTGATACCATGTACTTTCATATGAAATTTCATTAAAATTCGTCAAACATTAATAAAGTTATCGATAGGAAACCAGATTCGCAATATTTAATGAGCTTTGACCTTTGACTAACAAAATGGGTTTTGATACCATGTACCTTCATATCGAATTTCATTAAAATCCGTCAAACATTACTAAAGTTATCGAATGGCGGCCGGAAACCAGATTCGCAATATTTAATGAGCTTTGACCTTTGACCTACAAAATCCAAAATAGAACTTACGCTGTGTTTTGATACCATGTACCTTCATATCAAATTTCATTACAATCCGTCAAACATTAATTAATTAGTTATCGAACGGAAACCAGATTTGTATTTTCTTCGCATATTTAATGAGCTATTACCTTTGACCTACATTCTCTGAAATCGAACTTAGGCTGTATTTTGATACCATGTACTTTCATATGCGATTCATTAAAATTCGTCAAACATTACTAAAGTTATCGATATGAAACATGATTTGTTACAGAAGGACGGACGGCAGCGTTACTCATCTCCGGCTTCGTCGGCGAGGGGATAATAACGTATCTGCGTAGACCCCCCCCCCCCTCCAACACACACAGGTGCACACGCACACACACACACACACACACATCTTCTCCGGTGCTGAATTATGAGGAAAAAACTGCAGTGTCACATCATTAAATGAGCATCACATAAAGAATTTGCATCAAGTGCTAAATGAAATGTGTTCACAAACTATATGGTGGCCGACATATAATTAAGTGGCAGCCGCCACATAATTAATGGCGGTTGCCAAATAATAAGCTGGTAGCCGCCAGTTAATTGTGGCCCTTATGGGCTTCCGTAATTATCAGCATAATAGCTACAATACAAATCAATGAATTAGTTGCAGTAATTCAATTACTGCAACAAACCTACATTAAAAGAAAACTGGTTTGTGCTGCTCTCCCCTAAAATATGGATACTCTCAATTCATTTCAATTATTTAAAGACAATATATATTGATAGCAAACCTCTTTCCGAAGCACATCTCAGAGAAGGTGTTGTACAAGAGCAGCGAGATTAGGTCCTTAGGGTCCACTGGCTTGCCTGCTGTCTTGGCAACCTCAACTTCCAGCTTGGGAACGGTGGTTGAGAAGAGCTTCTGAAGAGCTTCCCCTGTAGCAAAGTGCCTGAAACAACAAGGTAGAGTTGTGTTGGTCTATATAGTGGATGAGTCACAAGGTACAGGGTTCAAGTCCCCGCACATTAGTCACGTTTTTGACAAGATATCAATCTACAGAGGTACGTCAAAGGTTTGAATCCAAGTCAATGCACTGGTGTCCTTTGGTATTATATAGTACCATAGACATATTTTGGAGAAATTTGCACAGATTGTATACATGCATGTACCATGTCCATTCAACTATCAAATAAGCAAGGCAACCCATAAATACAATTGTAGAAGAATCACAAAAAAGAAAAAAAAAACACATTTTGGTTAAGAGCTTACGTACAAATAAAAAATAATATAGATTTTACTTAAAATCCAACACAAAAAAAAGTGAGAGGGAGTACACGAAGTAAAAAATTCCCCACCCCTACCTCAATCATTATAACATTGGTCGACTCAAAGAAAAACAATGCATCTTCTTTCAATTGTAATGGACCCATAATGGGTTGGTGACGACGAGTTCAGAAACAAAATGAAAACGGAAGAAGCTCGGAAATACAGTTGAAGTCCACTTTATTATTTATAAACTCAGCCAAAGCTCCAGTAGTTCAAACAAAGATTATTTATTTAAGGACATTTTAAAATAACTTATTCTCTCAGACGCTGAGCGGCCCTATAGATTGAGCGAATTTAGCAGCACATCCATAAAATAGTAACGGAACGAAATAAACTAAGCTTCAAAATCCCGCACAAAATCCAATCAGGAGGACCTTAACGAAGACAACCAATTACAAGATAGGATAAATAAAATGACCCTTAGGTCATCCGACCTGTAGACATGTTCACTCTACCAATTAAGAGAGGAGTTATACATTTAATTAAATATAACCAATGACAAAGCACAATAGACTTTTGTCTAATGTATTTATCGGAAATGAACACCTGTAAATCTAATGCACGAATTCAAGTCCAGGGGTTGTTTACCCGTTCCAGGCATACTATCGGGAACATAATTAATGCTGTTCAATTTTTAGATGTATACAAAGTCAAGCTAATAACCGTACAAATGATCAACTTAAACTATATAAAATTATGCCTTTGAAAATGTTTGTATAAATGTACGGAATGCTTATGACATACTGACCTCAAGGCCGAGTGAGCTAGTTTACGGAGGAGTTTCAAAGTTTCGTCGTACATTCCAAAACCAATGTCTTTGTACCCGTCAGTCAACAATGCAGCTGGATTTTTTTTAAAGAGAAGAACATTTTTATGATAACATTACAAATTTCTCGTACAGATGAAATACTCTTTGGCAAATTCGACCCTTATGACATACATGTTAGAAAAAAGAAGAACTTAATTGTGTTTTGTAGGTTTGCTGTACTACATTTTAAGTAACCCGCTTCAAATTTGACTTCTAAAAATATATATTCTAAATGTTGAAATACACTCTCAATAAATATGAAAATTCTAATTCTAAGTCACCCGCTTCAAATTTGACTTCTGAAAATATATATTCTAAATGTTGAAATACACTCTCAATAAATATGAACATTCTAATTCTAAGTCACCCGCTTCAAATTTGACTTCTGAAAATATATATTCTAAATGTTGAAATACACTCTCAATAAATATGAACATTCTAATTCTAAGTCACCCGCTTCAAATTTGACTTCTGAAAATATACATTCTAAATGTTGAAATACACTCTCAATAAATATGAAAATGACGGGTGAACAGATTAGTCAATGCATTCATACAAGCGTGTAAGCACCCGCACAGGAAAGGGTGTGTGTAACAGAATCCAAGTCCGACTTGTGTTCCGTTTATGGGAGTTTTAAGTTCTTCTTTATTTTCTTCATACTCCTTTAATTCTAACCCACAGAATGCTGGCTAAAATGTGGATGATTTCTTTTTCTACATACTGCCTGTACATGTTTCTTTTTCTTCATTTTTTCCATTTTTTTCCAATAGAAGTTTTCAAAATATTTCTCCTGTAATTATAAAGTTTGTAATATGTCATTTTTACTATGTAAAATTCCAACATATATTTTTGTATTTTATTTCCATATTTTCCCATTGCCATTTTGACTGCATAAAGTTTTCTTCATTCAATATGTAGGTTGAGTGTGTAAAGTGCTTTAATAGAAACAATATGTTAATAAAGTACTATATAAAATAAATGTGAATTCATTATCATTATGATTTGACTGTTCCCCTTCATTAATATGGTAGACAACTGCAGAGTCTACATGTACACACCTGACGGGGATCTTGGACGACCTGCAAATTGGACACTTTGCTTGAGAAGAGCTTCCTTGATGATCTCTTGATGATTTAAGACGACCATCCAGTGTTCACCAAGCTTAAAACCAAAGATATCACCGTACTGTTTGATCCAGCCAGTAAAAATCTTCTCCAGGCTTTCGTCCAATGCTGAAATATTCAAATTTATTAATTTCAAATGAATTCATTGTTAAAAATTCAAACCTGACTCAAAGTGTCATCCATAGGAACCATATGTGTAAAGTGATCAATAACCATTTACATAAAATGCCCCTACAAAGATGTCACCGTCAAAACAAAATTATTCAACATCTAAAGTTTAATATTTGTGGTACTTCTTTAAAAGTGAGATTTCATTGTATTTTTTTTTCTTTTTTCTTGCAAGTGCTCTTTTTAATTTTCCAGGGTACTCTGACTTAGTTTTGAGCCCAGGACCTCCTGGTAACGCCACCATTTCTCTACCACTGAGCCTTATATTATACATAATTTACTTGAAGGGTTAAATACACTTACAGAAGAGGCTCCCAACAATAGGAAGTCCTCTCGGTCCAGGAGGGAAGTTCCTAGGTCTGACCATTGTCCAAAGGGCCAGGGAGGTAGCCACTACACCTAGTGTGACTGTGATGGTCAAACCGTTGACCTGTGCCAGGCTCGAATCTCCTAGCAGGTCAATCATGATGATGAAATCAATCTCAAAGGTCCCTACCAAAACAAGAAAAACAGATATTGGATGAAAATAGTCCTGCTTGGGCAGATCGATATTTCAAAGGATGCTGCGACATATGCTCAGACACCAATTGCTCCAGGCTTTTTTTTGCTAAAGAAATAAGGTTAGAGTTATGGTTGAAATTGTGTTTTTGATAGATTTAGGGTTACAGTTAGGGGCAGACGCATACGAAGGGGGGGGGGGGTTGAACCCCCCCCCTATGGTATTTTTATGTGTGTATTTTGGAGGAAAACCAATTTTGGAGGAAAGGTTGAAGATAACAATTTGGTTCAGGATATCGATGCAGAACAATGCCACCATAGAATGTGTCGGACAATCTCCCTGAAAATGAAAATTTCTCTTGGTGCCAAGGATTTGTGAAGTTCTTAGGTTGGCCTGAATATATTGTAATGACATTTATTTCAACTGTTTAATACAGACAGCTCTCGTTCTCGAACTCTTAAAGGTAATACAAAGTTTTGGTATTCATAGGGTCATGAATTTGGTTTAAATGAACATATTGGAAGCATATGGCACTGTTTTTTTTAAAACTATGACCAAATAGCTTAATGACCCTTTGACAGCCTGAAACTTTACAAAGATAAAGAATTAGAAATCAGTTACAACTTTTTCTTGTAGCATGGACCTAGGTTAACCTCCCATAGCTTAACGAAAAAATTTCAGCGTTGCTTTATGTGCATGAGGTATCCCTGAACAGCCAATTGTTTACGGAATTTTGTAACAAAATTGACATACCTTTTTGGTTGGAGCCGAAAAAAATATATACCCACAAGCAATATGTTTTTTTTTCTATTGATGATTAATGAGCATGGGTGGATCTTAAAGAAAGTTAACAGTAATCTGAATTAACTCCTGTATTTTGATGGAACAGTGCAATTGAAAATGGTGTTTCGGACGTTACATTTTCCGTAAACAATGTATGCCCTCATTTAACCCACTAGAACAATCATTTAATGAGATTGTTTATAGTTTGAATAAGCTTATTAGTTACTCCAAGTCATTAAATTAAAAGAAAATATAATTTAATTGTAGTAGCGCTTATATTAGAAATATATTCAAAATTTGAAAAAGTTGTCTCATTTTCCGTAAACAATTTTGTAACGTCCGAAACAACTTTCAATTTGAAGTAGCAGAAAATATATGAACTGCAGGACCTATCTTTCGTAACATTTTTTAAACATTTTCATGGCGGCTACCCACCCAAAAAAAGAAATTTGCAATACATCATTACAATACTATTTTATAGTTAAAACCAATTTTCCGTTAAAAGTTGTAACGTCCGAAACAAATGTAACGTCCGAAACAAAAAATACCAAATAAATGATGATAATCCATATTTGAGGGAATCTGGAGTGAATAAATCATTATGAAATAAGTTATTATAAGTCTTAAAGGTAAAGACCAGTATTGGCAATTGCCCCAATTTCAAAAAATGAAATGGAAGCTCTCATTACCAATCATGTGAAAGAATATGTTTTGACTAATACATGATGATAAAAAGTTGCCGGGAAACCGCCTACTAATTCATATATTTGGTAAATTTATTTCTCTCATGGTCTGGTGAGAGAGATAGGGTAGTCCCATATACATCTTTCTGTGTATAGTGCTTGTAACTTTACGAAGAATGAGCCAAATTTCTTATCATTTTGATGATTCCAGAACCTTGCAGATGCTAGATGATCGACCTTTTCTGATCGATTCCACAACGTTTCTTTCACAATGCAATCGCATGACCATTACTGGTCTTTACCTTTAACACAAGTCAAAACACAAATCAGGTCTTTCAAATCCAATAATTTGGTGTAAACTCAAGAAGGGTGTTTCGGACGTTACACTATTTGATTGTTAACACATAGTTTGCAAATTTCAACTAATTTTCGATCATATGTGTTACGATTTCACAATGCACACTCCTGCTAAAAACACTTTTTTGATAATTTCATTTAGATCTAAATATAAAAATATGAAGAAATATGATGCAAAAAATCAAATTTTCCGTAAAATATCTAAATTTTCTGCAAAATTGACTTATAAAACAGAAATATTGAAGCCACACTTTGTGGTGAAAGGCATTGCTGGCTGCTTTAGTATATCCTTAATTGTAATTTATCAGAACAAATCTCAATAAAAGTGACTCATAAAAATTATTCAGCCATTTTAACAGCACTTTCTGGTATGCTGTTAGCACGTTACGGATGTTACATTAAACTGTTAACAGACATTTTCATACTTTAACTAGTTCAAATGAGGGGCAAAGATAGATGTGAGAATAGCAAATTTCAATTTTTCAACCTCTCCTCTTGCTATTTACATTGCTGTGTGTTTGCAAATCATCACGTTTTCATTTTTACAGAGGTTGTTCCAAATTATGTCATATAACCAAAGATTGTATGGTCAATCTACACTATTTGGTAGGTTACAAAAGCTCAAAATCACCCACTTAAGCAATACCCAGTGTACATGTACATAACACGGGTATGATACAGGCATATAAAGTTGATAAAATCAAGCAAATTAAAATGTTTTTCTAGAAATTTATGGGAAATATGGATTTTCATTTGAAAATACCTTTTGAAAAGGGCACTCAGTACACGTAACTAATCTGTGTAGAAAGTACATACATGTATAAAAGAAAAGGGCATTACCAGTAATACCTTATTTAATGATCCTAAACATATACATGTAGTATCTTCCTCAAATGTATGCATACATACAAAATGTATAAACTAGTGTAGGGATTTATTTTGAACTTCTGAAACTCCCCTTCATATCCATGATTCATCCCTTTCATATTAATAGGTCATCCCTCATTCACATTCACCCTTTTCATCCACCATCCTTTCATCTGTCTATCTCTCTCTCTCTCTCATTGGTTTAAATGTTCACCTGATGCAGTCAAGCTTATATATTATAATTTACATATCCTATGAATATTCAATATATACCCTTTGTTTATGTTTGAATATTCAAGAATACTTTGTGATGTTGATTTATACTTGTATAAGCCTATATGAATATGTATTGATTTATTCTACTTTGCATGGAATGTATGTGGAATGCTACATAGAATGCTGTAATGCTTTTACACATTAAAACCTGGTCAGTTAGCCAGTAGTTAGCAATCCTACAACATGTCTGCTGGGCTGCCTCTGTGTTAAGAGTGCTAGGAATTATCTGTTAGAACCGCAACCCTACACTAGTGTGAAATATAAAAGGGCTGTCCGTTTTTTGTTTTTTTTCCTCTAACGAAATGTCAAAGTTGGGGGTGCGGCGCTGCGGCCTTATCGCCGGCAAATACGGTACATGGTTTAACCTACACTGTATATTGTTTGTCACCTGTGATATAGGCACAGCAAGAGTTAAGATCTATCAACCAACCAACCGACCAACCAATCAATCCATCCATTTATCAATCGGTCATCAATTAAATAAATAAATAAATACTTATTTAAGAGCATTACAAAATGTTGTCGTTTGAAACAGCCTCCTAATATAAATAGTGGTAAAGGATGATTGTTACTACAGTAGTATTATAACCTAAAACATACACAATTAAAAATACATCTAAAATGTCTCATTCTCGAGATGTACATAAATTAGGATTCACTTATTTCTTATTACCGTACTTCCATGACTGGGGGCACTTTTTTATAGTTTTATTTTTTAAAAGATTTGTCAATGTTTTGCTTACATACATGTATGTGTTAGTGATATTATTGACTGACACACTATATAGGCAAAGAACATTAGCAAGCTGATTAAACATCTATATTGTAGAGTTTGTAGAAATTGATGATCTCATTGAAATGTTAACATCGTGTAACATCCGAAACAAACCATAGTATACATTTCACACTGTTGTTCATAACATGCAATAAAGAGTATGTTTCTAAGTGAATTTTCTAAGGAGATTTGATGACTACAATTGCTATTAGCTTCATATTTCACTCTGTTAGATCACATAAGCATTTTTAACTACCGGTACACGTTCTTAAAATGAATAACATACCTTACATAAATTGAGTGGTCGATGAAGACAAACTTGGTATACATGTAAGTATTTTTCTGCAAACAATTAATGTAACTGAGGTCAATAATACCTAAAGAAAAGCAAATAACTTGAATAAAGTTATAATGTTAACAGTGTGTAACGTCCGAAACATCAGCGGTGTGTCATATGAAAATTATTAGGCAATGCACTGGTTCCCAATTTTTTTGCATGTATTTACCTTATATCATCAGTTGTTATAATTAAATAAGTTTGACCTAAGAAAAAAGCATTTTACCTATTGAAATAAAAACTTGTTATTGTCAAAACCCTAATTTAGAGCTATTTTTCACTTTCAAGGGATACAAAATCTGTATTTTTCAAGATAGAAACTCAACAATTTGCATGAATAATCTCTGAAACATATTCTTAAAGACCCAACATATTTAAAGGTGTAGTTTTATATATGAGTTTTATATCACAGTTATTAGATATGCTATAGTTCACAATAAAATTGTAAAAACTCAGAGTATTCATATCTGGTGAATAAATAAGGAGATAGATTAAGGTCCAGAATTTGCATTTCTCAAAAATATGATTAGCCCTGATCCTAAAAATACAAGTTTGAAGTGAGTAAACATAATTTCATTTTGGACCTATTTGTGGACACATTTGGTATAAGTTAAAAAAAACAGTGCCATATGCGATCCTACAATTTTTGGAAATTATATATCACAACTACATATTCTGAGATTTTCATGGTCGCAGCTCAGTAGTACCATTTTACGGCCGTAGGCGCCATTTGAAATGTATCAAAATTTACCGGGAGCACCGGTACATTTTTATATTCAATTTAACTCGAAAGCAGAAGTGTTTTAGAAGCTAATTTGTTTAGTGCTTATAATGCATCCACAGGAGCAATCAAGTATATCAAAATTGTAAAGAATCACTATCCAGCTAATTTTCCAATTTCCCAAAACTTTGTATTACCTTTAATTGTCTCTTCTTAGTTCTCGCTCAGTATCTCTCTCACTCATGCGTGTATGCAAAACAAATGCGACAGAAGAAATGGAGTAGGTCGACCGTGACTGACTTTCAGTCTATTCGTCGTTTATTACTTTCAATAATGACAACTCGGTAGAAATCGTGCTCTCTAAACTGGCACTAAATACAGTCATGTACAGTGAATTATCAGAACGCCTGCAGATTTGAAAAGCGGCAGAAAGGAGTCCCGAGGAGAAGTCTCAAGAAGAAGTCTGTCTCTCGATTTTAGATATCCCTGGCTTTATATAGGGAGCTATATTTATACTGTTTTCTAGCCGGACAACCATCCAGCAAGGATACGACCCGACCTCGAGCTAAAGGGCAGAGTCTGTCCTCAAACTGAGTACAAAGTCTGGCCTCCGCTCGGGGTCAGTCACTAATCATCAATAAATATAACACAATGTTTAAATATGCCCTTTGAACAAATATATATTTGCCTTTGACTAGTTCACGACAAACCATTCACTTATAAAACATTTAAATTACTATACCACGTAATTGCTATTGGTGATTTGTATACGATACATAAGGAGGACTTATACAGAATTATAAAGTCAAATTAAAAAAATATATATATATAAAAAAATACAAAAGTATTTGCATATACAGCAAACATTGATGGAGCACAGAGTGCAAAATGCTTGAATATTTTAAAACAACCGTGATCAGGATGTATCACATGTGTTTATTGAAAGTACCTGTATCTTTTCAGATCACGGAAATAAGGAGGAGTAAGATATTTATAACTTTGGATATTCATTAGTTCATTTACCAGCTGCTGTTTTCACCTTGTACATGCAACATGCAGA